>CATLJY010000793.1:0-93000 GCA_949987705.1 Thereva unica
GTTGATATTCTTGAAGAAGTAGATACGGGGATGAAGCTGGATATAGCCGTATTTGCAACCGCTTTGTAGTCGTTGCCATTTTTAATAATGACTGGATGCGAAACACGTCTAACATTGAACCATCGTCAATGATCATGAATTGGTTTTCTTCCAAAAATGTTTTCAAAAGTGATCTTCTTGTCGAAATCCTCGACGAAATTTACATGTGCGTGTATCTCTTGAAACTAGTGACTAGATTTGACGGTTGAAGGGACCGACCTTTTCCGGGTTGTCCAATAAATAGGTACTTTCTCTTGGCGAAAAATACCGCGCGCGATTTTTTGACCAAATGATTTTATTTATTTTTATGACTTTATATTCAAAATGGCGTCATCCCCACCCGTATGCTAAACTTACAGTGATGGGAAACGCGTTTAATTTTATATCGCAGACAAAAATGTACATATAGAATCTTTTTTGTAGAGAAATAAGTGATTTACCTTTTTTGCTCAGAATACTTTTTTTAAAAGTCAATATTTTCGGAGTTATAAAGCTTCAAACTTCATATATAACTTTCTTTGCACTATATTTCGTTAATGGTTAACTTTACATGAAAAATCCCTTCCTGACTTATAGAACACTCGATTATCTATAATTTTTGTTATTATTATTTTTATGTAGTACGATATTGTACAAAATATAGTGCTTTAAGTGCCGAAATACGTAAATTCAAAAGTAGTTTTTTGCTAATATCTTTTTAGTTACACGTTTTATTGCAAAACTGATTACAGCATTATTTCTACGCAATTTCATTTCCCACATTTTGTGTTTTAACGTTGTCCTGTACAGTTAATATTTATCGGTTTATTATTAATCTCGTCAACTATTCATTTGCGACGAAAATTTATACCAACAAAAATGCTTGTTATAAAATTCTGTAGGAATTTTGCTTTAATTATTTTTTTGTAGCATTTATACTTGAGCCGCTATTCAGCGCACCCGAAACAAAAAATGCTGGTAATAATAATGCGCATAAAAATCGTTATAATCAGTTTTGCAATAAAATGTGTAATTAAAAAGATATTGGCAAAAAGGCGGCCTCGGTAGTCTAAGGAGTAAGGCGTCTGGCCTGGTATCTGACCTGTATCAGAGTTCCCGGGTTCGAATCTCGGCCAGCCCCACGGTCTTTCGCCTTTTCCACTTTCCTACATAGCTTTCCTTCATAGCCTTCCTTAGTCTTTCCCCGCTCCCTCCAAAGCATATGTCATCGTGTTATGTTCCTAAAATGAATACCAACCTGGATTAAAAAGAATATTAAATGTGTTGTTTATGTAGCCTATCTAAGAATTCTAGCAGTAGCAATGTTGTAAACGACCCGCAATCCTCAGCTTCAATCATAGCCCTCCATATACATATATGCAAATAGTCAGGAGCTCCTATGACTACAATTTTTGAAGAATGTATGTATTTATGCAGGAGGGAGATCATCAAGGAGTGCTCTAGATATGACAAAAAGGAAAAACTCTCCTATCCGGAAAATCCGCTAGCATATCTTAAGCTGTCATGCTCAAGCTCCTTCGCCGATTGCGAGAATATGCGTGGTCGTTGAATTTTCCGAAGTGTAGCATTATGTTGTCCAGACGTTATGGATTAATTCCCAAATATTTGTTCTATTTATAATAACTAGCCCGATTTCAACCGGTCCAACCGAGTCCATCCGGTGGGGTGGGACGGTTGGAAAATGGCTCGAAACAATGGGAACTAGAGGAATAGTGGGTTTTTCCTTATAAAAGTTGGGCCCTTGATGGATTCTCCCCTCTGTTCAGTAGTGATTTAGTAGTGAGTGCAACTAGTTAAAGTGTCATAGTCACGGAGTACGGAGGAGTTATATATATTTTTTTTTGCTTGGAGGAAATGACCGCTAGAGGGAGAAAAGGATTGCGGATCGGATTGAACGGAAGTTAAGTTAAGTCCTGTTTTTTATATTTTATTTAATTAACTGGTCGTTTTTTTTATTTTATTACATTTTTTTATTATGAATTTTATTTAACCTGGCCTAACCTGATGTTATTGAAATTATATTATTATTATTTTTTTATTATTATCATTTTATTGTAGTTTTTTTCTTCTTCTTATTCTCGTGGAACATTGAATTGATTTTTTTTATAATAAAGAAAAAGGAATTTTAAGAATTTTTATTATTTTATTTATTGAATGGTATCACGGGTAGGTTGTGGCAGCTTCTTCCTCCCCGACTAAAGCTAATGTTCGACATTGTACTCTATACGAAGAAGATAGATTGTCGACAGTATAAAAGGCCTTTCCTGAGACTCGAGTCTTTCACATAAAAAAACTACCTTTGAATCTACGTGTTTATCGTGTGTTCTATAAGTCTTAGGAAGGATTTGTTTCATGTAGAGTTAACTATTAACGAAATATAGTACAAAGAAAGTGATATATGAAGTTTGAAGTACTATAACTCCAAACATATTGACTTTTTTAAAAAGTCTGAACAAAAAGTAAAATCATTTATTTATCTATAAAAAAATTGTATATATGTTTGCCGTAAAATGCATAGTTTCCGAGGCAGCATAAGGGTGGAGATGACGCCATTTTGAATTTAAGCTCATAAAAATATATAAAATCATTTGGTAAAATAAATCGCGTGCGGTATTTCGTATTACGAAGGCCTTTTTTCGGCCTATTTACTGGACTATATGTACAGACTGCTTAACGTTCATTGGGACTTTTGACATATCTTTTTTGCTCTCAATTGCCATGTTCTGTGTTCTTTGAGCCTGCTCTTGGTTTACTTTTTCTGCTACACGAAATTTGTAGGAGCAGACAGAGCAGGAAAATTCTTCCTTTTCTTTTGACTATGAATGATTTTGATATTATTCAATTGTTTTTAGTGGCATATATTTCTTCTTCTAAAATTGACGCTCGTATATAACCTCTAAAAACGGAATTTAGGGCAAAGGTGTGCAGAAACGTGTTCTTTGAGATTGTTGAATTTTCCGATTTTGTCTGCTCTGACATCAATGCTCCCAAATGTGCTGCTCTACTCTGAAGTTTTTAAGCTGTAACGAAGAGTATTCGTTGGTTTGTGGTGGATAGCAAAACTAATATTTCCTTGGTTCCTCTGTATTTCCAGATCTAAGAACACTAGTTTGTTGTTGTCCTCAATTTCGCATGTGAATTGTATATCTTCATGCTGGCTATTTAAAATAGTGAGTAGACTGTTACGGTTGACAATGGAAAATCTGTCGTCTACATAGCGGTGCCAAACTGTTGGAAGGATACCTTTTTCTTTTAAATTTGTTTCGAAGAAAGACAAGAACGCCTCAGCTATAAGTGGTGAAAGTGAATTTCCCATGCTTCTGCCTTTTTTGATTTGATAAAACTTCGTCCTGAATTCAAAAAAGTTGCTGTCTATACACATTTTTACAGCCTTTATATACACATTCACTTTTACCGCTGGTAACCCTAGTTTAAAGAGATGATTTTCTAGAGCTCTCAAAGCACTGACATATAGTATTGGACTGATAAATGACATAAAATCCCATACAAAAATATGGCACCAAACACTATTTGCATCCCGCTCCCACGTTAAATCCCAATGAACTGAAATTATTTTAAAATAAAAAAAAAAGTTCAGCGCATTGGTTGAGAATGCAAATAATACCAATAGCAAAAACTTCAAGTGTCATGCCATTTGACAATTCAATTGACATTTCAAAATAGATTTGTCTTTTACTTGCTGCCTTTTGATTTTCAACATGGATATTTGTGTTGCTGCAATACGATAAATCTACAATAAGTACAAAAATGCATGCCTCAACACAAATACCCATGTTAAAAATCAAAAGGCAGCTTTGGAATCTTCCACTTTTAATTAATCTCCACTTTTAATTAAGCAAGAAACTTTAGATCCTCAAAGTATTGTCGGCTTTAGTGGCGAGGAAATCACCATAAAAAAAGAGAAGGTTGAGAATAATGAAAGTATTCGATTGAGCTTTCTACCACTCAAAGAAGCAATGAATAAGTGTCCAACAGCGACGTCGGAAGCAATCCTAAACATGGCTCCACTCCACGTAGAGGTAAAATAATAAGTAACAACCAGCGCCTGAAGACTAGCAGCGGTAAATAATTTTAAATCTATATCTAAAAGTACACTTAAGTACATTCAAGCAGTTTCAAGATGAGTCACTGTAAGGAATCACAGATTTCATGTCGAACGAAAGCAACTGGAAAACAGAGTAGCAGCTGTGGTACATATGTAGATGGATTTAAAATCGAAGGATGAGCAATCGGGGCTGTTATTTACAAACCTAGATTCAAGCTAACAGTATTTCAAGCGTCAAGAGACGACGATAGCAGAAAATATAAAATAGAAAATATTTCGGTCGATGAAAGTGGTTACTTTGGTTAATAATGTAAGTCAAAAATTTCAAACATTACTTGGACAGTATGATTATCAATATAATGTGCTACTCAACTGGATCACCACTTTATATCCTGGATATTGTAAAGGTAGGAATACATCATTAAAAAAATTTCACAAACATTTTAAAATTCTCCAAAGGAAGAACCACGCGTATCCGAAAGCACACCAAACCGTCGTCAAACGAACATTGATGCAGAGTTCACAGATTCGGAAGATGATGTACCCATTAGTTTATTAAAGAGGAGATTGGATAAGTATGACGAGGAAACTGATTCTCAAAGTAATTAAGTTTGTTGTTTGAGCAACATAAAAAGTGTGGAGTTCTTTTTATGAATTCACAAAAAAAAAAAAAAAAAAATCTAGTTATATTGGGGAAATGTATGTATGTCTTACCTTATTCTTTCTCCCTTTTTTATTAGTTGTCAAAATACAAAACTTTTACAGTTAAATAAATAATAGATTATTTAAGTTTAATAGATAATTTATTTAAGATTTCCATTATTTTATTAAGAAATGCAGGTTTCCACTTCACCCAGGAGGTACTGCGTCAAAGCGTTAACCGATATTGGTGCTCGGTTTCCCCAAAAATCTCATGTGCAATAATATAAATTAAAATATTTCTGTTGCAATTGAAATAATTGCTTATAAATTGCATTACACAGTCAGATTTTTAGGCCTATGGCACTTACATTTTAATAACTAACACTAACTATGATTAAATATAATATAGCGAGATAAGCGATTCCTAATCAAATAATTTTTGGTTAAATTTTGCTGTCTAACTATATAACCTAATTTAATTTTTAGATAACAATTCACTATAGCTTTAACTAAATTATAAATATGGTTTTCAACGAATTCTAAACTACTTATATGGTCAGACAATAATTTAAATACATTGCAGAAATCAATCTCAAATAGCACGCTTCTACACATGTTATGTTTGAGATTGTTATCATTTAAATTAAAATTATCCCTTCCCATGTACAAACGCAGTACTTTCTCTGCTTTTACGCAAATTTTTGTGACATCCTCCGCCGGCACAATTAATCCTCCCCTGTTTTTTTTAAATATCAAATCATTATAAACAGGGACTGAGCTGCTGTTCTGAGCTAATAAAGCCCAATTACATTCTGGGCATTTAATAATTTTCTGTACCATTCTAACGACGTACCCACTAATATAGCCTACTGCTTGATATTGCAAGTCCGATAAACTCCTGTTGCTTATATCAACTAAGAACTCTAAATCTTCCAAATCTTCTTCGTCTGGTGAAATGTTTTTTGCAACGTTCTCCATACTTTCTATATTGCCGTGCTCTGTGTGTACAGTGTTGGATGTCATTTTTATCAATGAACATGCGTCTAATTCCTTTACGTTGCCTTTGGACCCTTTCACTTGTGCATGGCTTAATAATGCTTTCATAGCTCCTATGAACTGTCGGGCTGTTGGGTTATTATTCCATCCAGATTTGCTCCTTAAGGCACAAAAAAATAATTCGAGGTGATCTTGGCTAACCTTATACCCCAGTATATAATCCATGATTTTGCGGTTTACACATAAATCATAATACATTAACTTTAAAATCTCCAGGCCAGAAATTATTCCTACGAAACCAGTAGACATTTGTGTTTTATATAAACATTTGCCATCTGAGTTCTTCAAATTCAATACATAATCCTGTATTTCTTTAATATCTTTTACACGGCTTTCTATATTTTTAGCCGACATCGGAGCCTTTGTTCCTTTTCCAAAACGGCTTCTTGAATTTAAGAAATCAAAAGCAATATCCATATTCCTTATAAATTCCACTGTGGCTTCACTGCCTTCAAATGCTTTCAATTTTAAATCCTTGTTACAGAACTCAATTGCATCAGCAACACTAGAACTTAGTGTTTGAGTGGCAAATCGCACTTTCATTTTATTTTTTTCCCATTCGAGGTACAGCCTTGATAATTTATTTCCAAGTTTGATGCCCTCTTCTTCTTGGATTGAGTGAAGTGCTTCTACATATTTCCAATTAACTTCGCCAATTTCTGAAACAAAAATTTTGATCGCGAAGTGGTTTCGAATTAATTTTATACTGTGGCATGGATCCAACATTGTATAAATTTTCTGGTGGGGTTGATCTTTTGTTGTGAAAAAACGGGCTAGATTTGGAATATTAATATTACTTCCTAGTATAGAAATCATGCGTTTATTGTAGTTTGGCCCATCGCATGTTAGGCAAGCAACTTCTACTCCTATACCCTGTAGTCTGGTAACTGCATCCAACACCAGATTCGCTCTCTCACTTGCTTCCAGACTTTTAATAAGGAAGTAAGCTATGGGTATCTTCCAGTTGCTAGTCATCCCAACTACCATGAAAACGTACGCCTCGGACGCTTCTTCCGCGTCGTTCGATTCGCGATTTATTCCGAAATCTACAAATCCTCTAATTTTACTCGAGACGATTTCTATTTTTTTCATCATTGCCATTTCATCAACGACAAGGCAACATACGCATTTCTTACCCTTACTCTTTAAATCGTCTACTTTCACTTTAAGGGTATTGAATGCTTCTGTTAAAAATCCTGGCTCACAATCCACACTAGAATACCACTTACAGTTGAGAAAAAAATGTACCTAATATTGCAATTGAAGTGAATCGACTACCTTAATAATGTGCAAGGCTTCGCACCAAGAAAAATGAATTCGAAACAACAGACTTAGAAAGAGTTAAGGAGACATTTTTTACGAGCACTATTAAATGAAGAATTGAAATATAAAGGAAAAGTGAAGGCCGCTACCTTAACAGTATGCAGAATATGCTAAAGAGTTTAGATACTATTAGAATTTTAAAACGCACATTTAAATTTTTAGTTAATTGCCCCTTAATATACTATCAATTAACTGATTATTTAAGTTTAAAAAAAATTAATAAAAAAGTTGCATGCACATTTATAACCGAAGTCCACTTTTTATTATATAAATTATTTATATGGTTTTTAAAAACATACCTGAATAAAAAAATGCGTTCCCCTCTATAAAAGAGTCTTCGTCGAAAGGGCATCCTGTCGCTCCACATTTTTCCGGAGTATATTCCATTTTGCAACCTAAAATCATATTCCAATTCACTTTTCTATCAACACTACTTTTTAGCACACACTCACCAAAAAATATCACTTGAATAACACAAAATTTCACTTTTAATTGTCTGATTTAATTTCATCCGCCTTTTTCCTTTTTGGAATGACTTTTGTTTGAGCGCAATTTTAAAAATTAAACCGCCAAAACGGTTTTTAGCCTTCAAAGTTGCCATACCTGATTTCTTCTTCTTTTTTGAGAAAATGTCAAAATAATTTGGAAAAAAATAGACAGATATAGTGTTTTCATTTTTCTGTCCCTCTCTTGAGCTATTTTGAAAAGTTCGTTAAGCAGGGTAAAATCACCTTTACATATGGGATAAAAATACATTTATTTAATGAAAAAAGTGCTACACCATAAAAAATAATGAAGGAGATTTATTTATATCAATTGCTACAAGTATATTTTTAGTTATTTTCTCCTAAATTCGAAGATTTTTTTTTTTTTTGTTTACATAAAAAAGGTGCTCAACTTCTGGAGAAAACTGGTGCCATCGAAAATTGTCAATCAGCAGTCCAGTACTATATGTCAGTGTCTCAAAGCCAAATTAACTGGAATCGATGGGAAAAGTGACGTCACGTCGAACGAGACCATAATTTCGTCATCTTTGATGCATGTTGATTTAATGCGTTCCGTGAATTCAACAGAGTTTTTAACGGAACAGCTCTCGAAGGGGGGAAACTGTTTCATTTATTTCACTAACCACTTCGCAATATTCGTGCAAGGAGACGTAATTGCTGACACAATTTCTCTCATTTTGTTTCCTGGTTTGTGTATTTTTGGGAGGCAGTATAATTTTGGCACTTCAGGATTAGGCATTAAAAGTTTCCATTTTAGTCGCTCTCCAAACATTTGCGAAATTTCTTTTCTGGTCGAATTTGCGGCGGTGATCATTTTGTTTAGAGGTGTAGATTTAATTTCCAGATTTTTTCTTTCGTGGATTAAGTTAAGGACTAGTTCGTCATAATCGTTTTTGTCCATGATGACGATTTTGTTGCCCTTGTCAGCTTTTATGTAGCAGTCTCTCTCTTTCAGGTGTTTCATTACAGTTTGATATTTTGGTGATAAATTATTATTAATTTTGCTGTGTGTGATCTCTTTTAGTCATTCTTTTGTTTTCTTTTTTATTTACTTTTTAACATCTTGTGGCTTAAATTTTAAGATGGTTTCAATGTCTATAATTACCTCGTCAAAAAGTTGTTTGTTTGGTGGGAAAGCGAAATTCAATCCCTTGTCTAGAAGATTCAATTCATCATTAGACAGTTCTGATTGTGATAGCTTGACTACATTATCTCCCACATACGTAAGTGCGAAAATTTGTTTCGGTGAAAACGGTTTGTTTTGAATTAAAGCGTTGAGTTTTTGATTATGGTTAATTGACTTACTTGAGGTGCCATTCGAAGCGTATTAGCGACAATATAATCTGAAAAGATTTTTATAATATTCGGTCGAGCGGTTTTTTGGTTTAAATAATATAAGTGATTTTTGTACCTGCACGATATCGCGCGAACTATAAAAGATATCGGCTTAGTTGACGTGCCGTTCGAAGAGTATTAACCAAAATATGATCTGAAAAGATTTTCATAAAATTCGGTCGAACCGTTTTTGCTTTGTTTAAAGGACTTTATGATTTTTGTACCTGCACGATACCGCGTGAACTAAAAACTATTTAGACTTCATTGAGGTGCCGAAAAAAGAATATTAATGAAGAAATGCTGTGAAAAAAATTTCATAATATTCGGTCAGGCCTTTTTTGTTCAAATAGAAAAACTTCGGCTAATTGTCAGAAAGACCTTAAATTGACAAGTTTTGCGAATATCTAATAAACTCGATGGAATGAGGCCCGTTCTAAACGAAGTGATCTTTTTTGGGTTCCGCACAGCGATAGCTTTCCAACAAAACATCACTTGTCAAAATCCGACAACCTTTCAAAATCGTGCAAAAATTTCTGCTGTTGTTCTTTTTGGTCAAGTCTGACAAGTACTTAACAGTTACAATTTTGCTAATATTTCCGGAAAGCTTCGGAATTTCCAAATTAAGACATTCGCTTCTCAGTTTGTCAACGGCGCTTCAGCACGCTCCATACGAGTTTGAACACCCGCTTTAGTGCAACGAACGGATTACGGAGGAAATGTTTGTTTGCTAACGTTCAGGAAAAACAAATTTTCTAGAAAAATTTTGTGGATTTACTACTATTTAAGTTATTTGAACTACATAGCTTCTGATTGCTTTGTCCTCAGTTCTGATACTAGCCAATTTTCCACTAGTGCTAAACTTATAACTATTTTGTAAGAAGTCAGTTTATTCCATCTTCGTTCGTCATACTGGGAAGTTAATCGTGTGGACCGAAGGGGTCAAATCCACATCCCAACTAGTTTAAAATGTTAATTTGTTTAAACTAAAATACGATGTGAATAATCCTTCGTTCCAAAGATATCAACACTTGCGGCTTTGAATAAAGTGACTCGTTATTTAGGAACATGGTATTAATATCAGTATATTAATAATCGATAATTGAAAAAGAAATTAAATTAACCTCTGAGATTTATTACGAACTCTCTCGAACGAATATGATCATATGAGTGGGTTAGAAAACACCTATATGTTTTTGAAAAATTTAGGGTAGAAGTAATGATATTTTGGGGAATATAGAGCTATCTTTAGGGCACTCAAGGAAGAAACGCACAATTGATCTGGCAACACTGCGCAGTTTAGCAATATTTTTCTTCATAATGTTCATAAGTTTGACTTGACTTCATCCCCATGGTTGCTAATCACAAGAGGCTAAGTTTGTTTAGTGCCGAATGAATAAATTTGCACTAAAGATAAAAAAGGAAATTTTGTAGGAAAAACACACGTGTCAGATAGAATTCCAAATTGTTTTTATTTCGAAATTGTCTACTTATATCCTAACAGGTAATCCTTTACTTTTAACTTAACTTGTATTCCTAACCAGTAACTGTTTCGGTTAGGTGGTTATTAATATATAATTGAAATATATGAAATTTAGATATATCCAGACAGCAACTCAATAGCTAATATAAAGCTAGTATGTAGAATTGCACTGAATATATTCTAAGTTAACTAAATGAGGATATAGTCAGACAGCAACGTAATACTAATAAGTTAGTATACAAAGTTGCACTGAGTATATCGTTATAATCCCTGAAAATGATAAAAATTGGTTAGTGAATCAAACATATATCATTTCCCAGAACCACCAATTTGGCCTATAGAAATTAAATGTTTGATGACAAATACCTTGGATTAATATTATTTTCCTCGCTGAGTACTGGAAAAACACTTGAATTAAATACCTTGTAACTATCGCTGTGAAACACTTTCATTGACTGTAAAAAGACAAGAGAGCGTGATTGCTTCTGGTATCGCGTTTTTATACACCAAAACCAACGGTCCTAGCTTGAACTGCACTGCCATTTTTAGGTGGGGGTAGTTATCCTTTATTACTAAATAAAAATATACCTTCAAAGTATTACCCTTAATTTATTTAATTCTAATTATTTTTTCCTTTTTAATTTTATCAAATTTCCACCAATTTTCTTATAATTTTCTTATTTTTTTTTTTATTAAATTTTCTTGTGTACTAAAAATATCCTTTTTGACCATTTTCCTTATTTTCTACTGCAATACCATAATTATATTAATTTATATATTCATCCTTTTTCCATATATTTTATCTTTTTCTCTTATTATCTTTATGTAATTTTTATGGTTATTGAAATATTTGTTGTTGTTGTATTATTAATTTTCCATCACAAGGATGGTATAACCCAAGGTTATAACTGGTCTAAGGTTTTTCAATCATATCAACCACTGTTTCTATATTAGTTTCAAATTAGTTTAAGCTAAATAACTTGTAACATCTGATATAAAAGAACTCGTTGATGAGCTGAATCACCTTGACATCTGGCCTTTGACTTAGCAATTAAGAGCCACAGTTTTTTATGTAATGATTCGCTTGATTGAGGGCCATAAGTATTGTACTGATGATGTCTGACTCCTGGAGATTGGCCAATTAATCTAGGACTGTTGGAGATCGTTGTTGAGGATAAAGAGGCAACATATGATGAAATTTTTAATTGTGATCTGGGGTTAGCTTAATATAGAGCACGATTTTATGAGACAACTTGATTGAACTTCTTTTCTGAGATAATTTAATTCAGCCTCTTGCTTTTCAGTAAGTCAGTTATTGATTTTTATATCTGATTGATACGTTGATATAGGCAGCTAGTTGATATTAGTCCAGTTTGTCAGGACTTCACAGGGCTCGATTGTCAATGTAAAGTTTTGATCCAAGGAAATGATTCAGTATGATGCAGTTTTTTAAAATTGATCCAGTAAAATTGGATTTCGTCAAGATGATGAGAATCTGATAATTCATGATTCGGTTGATGAAGGCTATAGATGTACTCTCTCTCTGTAAGATGGCAGGATCCTTAGAGTGCGTCGACAGGATGTAAAATTTAACTTAAAATTAATTAACAATAGAAAAACTAAGGGTGGTCACTAAAAAAAAAATATACAAATTTATTATCGGAGGGATGTGTTGACCTCCAGTGTCATTGAAATTTTAGTAGTGTAGATTAGTTAAAATGATGACCTTCGGAAGGGTCACAGACGCCGGGTATAAATAGTACTTATTAAGGGTGAGTAGAATGTGCGAAGTAGTTAGAATGATGCACTATTTAAATTTATGATATAATCAAAGCTTATTTAGGTTTAAAGATATATTGGGGTGAGACTCAAAAAGGCAGCATCAAGATAACAGCATGTATCAACCATATCAAACATCATATCAAGATCCCAGATTCTTTTAAGAATGTTGAAATTTCCAAAATTGTGGAAGTTTGAAAGGGAATTAATACATCTAGAAGAGAATTTTTATTAGTTAGAATAGTGAATTTAGATCTGATGTTTTTATATTTTAGGCACTTGAGGATAATGTGGTTGTAGTGACCGCGTAAACTTAATTACCAAGTTTACGCAAAGTCACACAATAAAACTCCCACACGATAAACACGATCAATCGGAACACTTTATCGAACTCAAAGTTCAGTGATCTTGCCGTCTCCCGTTCCGTCCCGATCGTGTTTATCGAGATAGCCAATTTCCGGCATCTCCGTTTACTCACTCTCCGTTTTTGACCATCGTGCAAAAGGTTTCTACAAAATTCGCGTCCAGAAAAAACTTAATTTTCATTAGTGTACAATCTATACTCAAGTTTAAGTTCGAGTGTTTTGATAATATTGTATATATAAAATAAATAGCCTTAGTGAGTTTTAATAAAAATTGGCGTTTTATTAACCACAACGTGGAACAATAACTACATTGGTGATCCCGACCGCAAACACGCGGAAAAAGTGCTATCAGTGCATCAATAAATACACTAAGTGCGCCGTTTGTAATTTATTGCAATAAGTTATTGTGGTCGCAAATGATTACGGCCACAACAATTGAAACAAATTTAAAGTGTCAAGAAAAGTGATCAGTCAGAGGTGCATTCACCCGCTGCGTAAATCAAAAATCAAAATAAAAATAAAAAGTTTTACTGTGCCCCCAAAGTTGCCACAGTTGTTTTGGTGTTTTGTGAGTTATCATTTTAACGCCTTGTATTAGGAATCGAATGCGTCATTAAAGCAATTGGAAAGAATTTTCATCCGTGCATTTTTCAAGTTCAACCAGTCAACGGTAAAGCTAGACGATATAGCTCAACAAAGCAACAGTGGAGGACAAAATTTTTCAAGCAGAACAGGATATTCAGATAATTTTAAAACATTTTTTTTAATATAAATTACAAAATTTTTTTTCTCGTACAAGACATAAATATATATATATTTTTTTTCATTCACATACATACAATTTTTTTTTAGACGAAATTAATTTTTTTTCCACATTCATATACATAATAAGAATATTCCATACATATACGAACATAATTTACACATATAGATATATATAATTTGGTTTCGCCATTTTACGACTTATTGTTATTAATTTTTTTTCTTCTAAACACAATATTGATTGTTCCTTTTCTTTTGAACGAATTGTTTAGTAATTTTTCCGATTCGTTTTGTTATTTTTTTATATTTTTCAATATGTCAAGGACAGGTGAATTTGAAATGGAAGCCTCGCACGAAGAGGGACCAAAGCCCGGAACTTCGGAAGTTTACGCCGCTTCCGTGTCGAAACTCGACATCCCGAAGTTCTGGGTACACCAGCCCGCCTCCTGGTTTTACCAGGCCGAAATCATGTTCCAGTTGGCGGGCTGTAGGTCCGACAAAATGAAGGTCTACAATGTTATGGCCGCATTACCGGAAGAGGCGGTAACGGCGATGCGGCTTAGCACTGTAGACCACGCCACCTCATACGAGGATATCAAACAACACCTGCTCGAGAAATACGGCACTTCCGAGAAGCGCCGGTTCGAGCAGTTGCTATCAGTGCAAGAGCCTGGAGACCGGAAACCTTCCGAGTTTCTCCAGGCTCTGAAGGCACTAGCTGGCGGGTCATCGGCGGTCAACGATGAACTGATCCGGAACCTGTGGGAGCGGAGGCTTCCACAGGCCATCCAGATCACGTTGGCCACCTCCGCTGACCAAACACTAGCCGGGCTGGCTGCAACGGCGGACAAAGTATGGGAGGTGCTTCCACACGGAGGCGCCTCATACGTTTCCGCCGTCCGCGCAACACCTGCCACAGCGGAACCCACATTGGTGGCGCTGCAAAGCGCCATCAATAAACTGACGGCCCGGCTAGATAAGCTTGACCGCAGCCAGCGGAAGCCGAGAAGCCGAACACCTGCCAATCGGCAGGGCGGCCCTCGACAGCCCTCGGCCAATCGGCCACAAGGGACGAACCAAGCCAGGGGTAGCTTGTGCTACTTCCACTACCGTTTCGGTAGTGAAGCACGCAGCTGCAAAGCCCCCTGCAGTTTCAACGGTGGCCATGCCAAGCCGGCGAAAAAAAAAAGCCACCTCCACCCCTAAAAAAAACTAAAGGGGCAGGGGATCGACATGAGCGAGCATATAACCGGCCGCTCATATCGTTTATTCGTCAGAGACACCAACAATCGGATGGACTTTCTGATTGATTCGGGCTCTGACGTTTCAATTGTTCCCGCCAAGGCGTTCCCGGCCCATAACGGTAGCCCGAACGTCCTTCTGTACGCGGCCAACGGATCACTGATCCGAACTTTCGGCACTAAGTTGCTAGAACTCGAACTCGGCTTACGCCGACGATACGTTTACAACTTCATTATAGCCGACACCACTAAAGCCATTATCGGGGCGGACTTCTTAACGAAGTTCAAATTGTCAGTCGATTTTGAATATCGGCATTTAGTCGACAAGCGCACGAAGTTTCGCATTAACGTGTGCGCTACCGTCGACTACAACCCCGAAACATTTCCATGCCGAGTTATTGGCATATACAAAGAGCTATTAACGAAGTACGCTTCGTTAACAAAACCGCCCAATTTTAACCTTCCGGTTAAACACAATGTGCAACACCACATTGTAACCAAAGGGCAATTACCTTTTGTCACCGCTCGGCGACTCCATCCGGAGAAACTGAAGGTGGCAAAATTAGAATTCGACCATATGGTCCAATTGGGGATTTGTCGACCTTCGTCGTCCCCCGCAGCATCTCCGCTTCATCTGGTTCCTAAACGGGACTCTCATGATTGGAGGCCATGCGGCGACTACCGTCGCCTTAATGCTGTCACTGTGCCGGATAGATATCCGATCCCGCATATACAGAATTTCTCCGTGAATCTTCACGGCTGCACAATTTTTTCGAAGGTTGACTTGGTACGTGCATACCATCACATACCAATCGCCCCAGAAGACGTGCATAAGACTGCACTCATTACGCCATTCGGCCTATATGAGTTTACACGTATGCCATTCGGCTTACGAAATGCAGCCCAAACCTTTCAAAGGTTCATAAATGAAGTTACGAGGGATCTCGACTTCGTTTATGTATACTTGGACGATATACTTATCGCCAGTAAAACCGAGGATGAGCATATCGTTCACCTCGAAGAGCTCTTTAAACGCCTCGATAGCTTCGGTTTAACCATTAAGCTAGAGAAATGCGTTTTTGGTGCAACAGAGATTAAGTTTCTAAGCCACCGCATCACAAAGGATGGAATACTTCCATCCTCCGATCGGGTTCAGGCTATCGTTGATCTCGCACCTCCAACTTCTGTCAAATCGATCCAGAAGTTTTTGGGAATGGTGAATTTCTATCACCGATTTATCCCAAAATTGGCTGAACAGTTGGTGCCTATAAACGAGCATTTGAGAGACCTTCTCAACCGCTCACGTGCCAATAAAGTTTTTGACTGGCCAGCAGAATGTCAGGCGGCATTCCTCAAGGTAAAAACCTCGATGGCTGAAGCAACTCTGCTGAACCATCCAATCGAGGATGCAAAATACAGTCTTACGACTGACGCCTCTGATTATGCAATCGGAGGCGTTTTGGAACAATTCAACGGTCATCGGTGGCAACCTCTAGCTTTTTATTCCAAAAAGCTGTCACCAACAGAACGGAAGTACTCTGCATTCGATCGCGAACTTCTCGCAATCTATGCAGCGATCAAACACTTCCGTTACTTCGTTGAAGGACGCAATTTCGTGGTCTATACTGATCACAAACCACTGGTTCGCGCCCTTCACACAAAGACCGAACGATCCCCTCGACAGACCAGACATTTGGGTCTAATCTCTCAGTTTACCACAGACATCAGACATGTGTCTGGTAAACAAAACGTTGTCGCAGACTACTTGTCGCGCTCACTAGCAACCGACAACGTCGACTCGGTCACCTTCGACCTGCCTACACTGGCTCAGGCTCAACAAGGTGACACAGAGCTAAAGTCTCTACAAGAGCACCCCAGCAACGGCTCACGGGTAAAACTAGTCCTCACACCAATACCATTTACCGCCCATCAGGTGTGGTGTGAAAATAGTATAGGCATTCCAAGGCCTTACATACCCACTTCCTTACGCAGACTAGCGTTCAACTCCGAACATAGTCTCTCCCATCCTGGTATTCGTGCTACAAGACGAGCCGTTACCAAGAAATACTTCTGGACATCGATCAATAAAGACTGCAACGAGTGGTCCCGATCGTGCCTAGGTTGCCAAAAGTCCAAAGTTTCACGGCATACCAAATCTCCATTGGAAGCTTTCAAACTCCCAAATAATAGATTTGACCATATCCATATGGATATAGTGGGACCCCTACCCCCATCTCGTGGATACTCTTATATCTTAACGATAGTCGATAGATTCACGCGATGGCCTGAAGCATATCCAATTCGGGATATCTCCGCTTCAACAGTGGCAAAGAAATTCGTCACTGAATTTGTCCCACGATTCGGCGTACCTATTGAGATCACAACCGATCAAGGTACGCAGTTCGAATCGAAACTGTTCAATGAGGTGGCCAAATTACTCGGCACTCATCGAATCCGGACTACCGCCTACCACCCGCAAGCAAACGGGATGGTTGAACGGTTCCACAGGCAACTAAAAGCAGCCTTAATGGCAAGGGACAACACTACTAATTGGAGTGAAGACTTGCCCTTTGTCATGTTAGGCATACGCACGGCAATTAAGACCGACTTACAATGCTCACCAGCCGAGCTCGTATATGGTCAGAATCTGAGACTTCCCAATTCGATTTCTATCACAACCGATGAAAATCCAATTGAAGAATCAGAATTCCTCTCTCGCCTTCGTTCTCATATGCAGAACATTAAGGCAATACATCCTCGGCAACCCGTCCAAAAGGATGTCTACGTGCCAGAAGCCCTGGAGAACGCTGACTACGTTTTCATACGAGTCGACAGAGTTCGAAAACCTTTCGAACCTCCATACGAAGGTCCATATGAAGTAATCAAACGATTACGAAAACACTTCGTTGTCAAATTGAACGGCACAACCAAGTCGATATCCATTGACAGGCTAAAGCCAGCCTTCGGCTGTGACCGCGACAACGAAGCTAAGCCGTCTAAAGCGGTAACATTTCGTTAACGCTACGCTGGGGGGGGAGTATGTAGTGACCGCGTAAACTTAATTACCAAGTTTACGCAAAGTCACACAATAAAACTCCCACACGATAAACACGATCAATCGGAACACTTTATCGAACTCAAAGTTCAGTGATCTTGCCGTCTCCCGTTCCGTCCCGATCGTGTTTATCGAGATAGCCAATTTCCGGCATCTCCGTTTACTCACTCTCCGTTTTTGACCATCGTGCAAAAGGTTTCTACAAAATTCGCGTCCAGAAAAAACTTAATTTTCATTAGTGTACAATCTATACTCAAGTTTAAGTTCGAGTGTTTTGATAATATTGTATATATAAAATAAATAATAAAAACCAAAGAAATGCGGATAAATGCAAACACCATTGAACAAACTGCGCTGAATAACCGTGACGTGGAACTGGTAGATAAATTCTGCTACCTCGGTAGCATTATTACCGAAAATGGCGGTGCAGAAGAAGACGTCAGTTCCAGAATAAATAAAGCACGAGGCGCATATGCATGCCTGTTCCGCATATGGAGATCAACGGAGATCTCAACTAACACCAAATTGCGGCTGTTCAACTCCAACGTTAAGGCAGTTCTTTTGTACGGTTGCGAAACATGGAAAGTCACCCAATTCATCACAGGGCGCCTACAAGTCTTCATCAACAGATGCCTGCGTCGTATCCTAAAAATCCGCTGGCAAGATAGAATTTCAAATGAAGAGCTATGGCGCCGTGCCGGCCAAGAAAGGATAGACGACCAAATCAGGCGAAGGAAATGGAATTGGGTTGGCCACACCTTGCGACGCGATAACGAAAACCTAGCCAAACAGGCCCTTGACTGGAACCCGCAAGGATCCCGTCGAGTTGGAAGACCTAGAACAACGTGGAGGAGGACCCTACTAGCAGAGGCCGCAACAACTGGGAGATCCTGGTCAGAGCTGAGAGCTGTCGCGCAAAACAGAGTCCGCTGGTGGGCAACTGTTTCCGCCCTATGTCCCATGAGGGATTAAAGGGGCACAAAGAAAGGAAAGAAAGAAGAAAATAAATAGCCTTAGTGAGTTTTAATAAAAATTGGCGTTTTATTAACCACAACGTGGAACAATAACTACATGGTCCGGATTGTTTGTAGAATTACATGTGTTGCATTTATCATTTGGTATCATTTTCCATGAAGCCAGTCTGGCATCATCATAGGAATGTCCTGAGAGAATTCTATTCATCATCCGAAAATATTTTGGCTCTAATTTAATGTTATTAAACCAAGGTTTGGGTGGAACATCCGGAAATATTGAGGCAAAAAATTTGCCTTTATTAGTGGATATAAGATGATAAGATCGGTTCCATTCAGCCTTTAACTTCTGTATGATGTTAAGAGAGAGGTCATTAAAATTGAGATCATGCGGGAAAATAGACCCACACTCAATGGCTTGTGCAGCCAGAGCATCCGCTTTTTCGTTCTCAGGGATACCAACATGAGATGGGACACAAATGATTTTTACAGATTTGAAGGGCAGTATACTATGCAAAATTTGAGCAACGACATGATCCGGTTTTTTATTATTAATATTTTGCAGCTATTAAGACTGTCAGTTAATATGACTACATCTCTGTGATGATAGTCCTGTGCCAATGTGGGGTGTGTTTTGATTGTCAACATCAAGATTATTTAACAGAGTGGAGTCAATTTTTTTAATTCTTGCTAAGTCTTTTGAAGTGATCAGCTCAGCTCTCAATGTGGGGGGGAGCTCATTAGCCAAGGCATATATAATATGATTTGGAGTGGAAGGCGTTAGACCTAGGCATTTTCTTAAGAATCTGTTAGAGATGGTGTTAATTTTTTTCTCCAAGGATTTAGATTCATTAAAGGATAATGACCTAGAATACTCCATTTTTGACCTTATTAGAGATCTATACATTAATAAGCAGCTGGAGGGATTTGCCCTAAAATTTTTTTTGCTAAGGATGTTAATTACTCTTTGATTTTTTTGAAGTGAATCTACAGCTTCTCTATATTGTAATCTGCTATTTAAATTGCTAGTAAATGTCCAGCCAATAAACTTGATTTTATTTGGATTTGGTACTAAGGATTCATTAAGATAGATGGATAAGGACCCTCTTTTTTTAAGAAGCATTGTATTTGATTTATTTATATTAATGTTCAGGTTTCTGTCAGAAGCGATATTGTGAAATTGATTTAATGCTAGTTGGAGCGAAGATTCAACCTCAAGTCTATCACAACCTTCTGCTAAGAGGCAAAAATCATCAGCGAATTGAAAAACTTCAATATTATTCATGTATAGATCATGAAGGTTTCTTGTGTACAGATTAAACAGAATCGGACTCAAGGAGCTACCTTGAGGTACCCCCCCATTAACTTTAACTGAAGCACTATCTAAGATCAGACTCCTCTCACTGAAGAACTTCATAATCCAGTTTATATAGATTAACGGAATCCCAGCCTCCAAGAGATTCATGTGTAATTTTCTAAGATCCACTCTGTCGTAGGCATTGTCTAAATCAAGGGTGAGTATGCCCACAGTTCTGCCATTTTTGATTTTATTCTTAATATTTTGAGAGATTGTCGAAAGACAAGTAGACGCAGATCTACCTTTCCTATAAGCAAAAGAGTTTTTAGGGAGTATATTATGTCTCTCTATTTTTGAATTAATAAACTCTTTGATGAACATATTGATGATTTTCATAGGGGTGCCGATTAATGATATGGGTCTGTAACTATTTAAACTAGTTGGATCCTTGCCTGGTTTTAATATCGGTACAATTTTGATCTCAAGCCATTTGGAAGGAATATCACCTGTAGTAAAAATTTCTTTGAGTTTGGAGATGAAAGCCTTCTTTGCCACCGAGTTAAGATTTTTGATCATTTCGAAGTTTAATAGATCCGTACCGGGAGCTGATTTTCCACTTTTGTCAAGATTATCAACTGTCCAGGATATATGATCAATAGGTGAGATTGGATTTAAACAGGGAATTTGGTTCGATATAGATTTATTTGTAATGGATTTTAGATACTCCATAGAGGAAAGTTGATAAGCAGAGAATTTACTGACAGTTTTGTTGACTTCAAATTTATTTAAAATGTTCCAGAAGTTACTGATGGACTTTTTATGACATACATCCTGAATTAGTTGATTCCATGATTCAGACTTACTTTTTTTTTTCCTTTTTAAATAAGGCGTTGGATTAGATCCGAAGCGTTCTTATTTTTATTTAATTTTTTCAGGGCAATGGCTTTCAGTCTAAACAGTTTGTTTACAGTATCGTTCCACCAGGGTTTTGGAATGAAATTATATTTTGCAGAAGGTGAAAAGTATGAGGCTTTCTGAATTATGTGATAGAGGGTGTCAAGTATATCAGAATCATCAAGTTCATCAAAGTTTAAGTAATTCAATTCAGATATTGCTTTTTTATAAGAAATTTTTAAAGTTCATCTTTGATTCTATGAGGCAGTCCGAAAAATTGACGAAACATAAATCTATTATCGAGGTAGTGGGATTTGATTTTCTAGTAACACAGGTGGGGTTATTATTGTTTATGTTGCTAAAACCTCCGCTCGACATCACCCCCTCGAGAATCACTCCTCTTCTATTTGAAGTTGTATCTCCCCACAGAGTATTTCTTGAGTTGAAATCACCAAGAATGAGTGTTTTTTGTGAATTGTTAACCAACTTTATAATGTTGTATAACTCTTTCTTAAATTCAATGTTGCTGCAATTTGGACTAGAGTAGATTGAACAGATGTTTATGTTCATCTTTAAATTGGTAGTTGTAATTGAACATGAATTTAATTTATTAGGAAACTGATGTACTCTAAAATGAATACTTTTGTGTATTGCAATGGCTGTACCGCCATACCCGTCCGCTCTATCTTTTCTGACAATATTATAGTTACGCAGTTTAACATGGTCAGATGGCTTGAGCCATGTCTCCGCTATAACTACAATGTCAGGTTTGGACAATGTTAAAAACTGCTCCAATTCATCAAGATTCTTTAATATACTTTGTATATTTACTTGTAAGATTTGAATTATTTTGATTTCGATGTTACTTCAGTTAAATCAGTAAAATTTGTGCCATCTATATTTGGGAGCAGTTTTAGAATCAAGGATTTGAGGGTTTCATCTGTTATTTCATGAGCAATTTTTTTATTGTTTTCATTGATGCAGACATTGTTTAGAAATTTAATTGATTCTAATTTCAGGGTTTTCACAAACTTGCTAATCTCATTCCCATGATGGAGTGGTGATTTGTGTGTTGGGGAGGGGGTTCTTTTTTGTGGGGACTTAAACGGATTTTTCTTATTTTTTTTGATTGGTGAGGATAGACTTCTGCTAGGCGAGATCGGGCCTCCCGTGCACCCATCAGTCACACCAGTTATTTTTTTTTTTTGATTTTCATTTGTGTAATTGTGAATGTAGGTGCGACTCGGTTTGACTGCAGCTCTAGATCTTGATTTAATTATTCTCCAGGCATCACCCCTAGAGAAGTTCCCTTGCCTCATTATTTTGATTATTTCTTTTTCTTTAATCCATGATGGGCATGCTGTGTCATAAGAAGCATGATTCCCTTTGCAGTTTATGCAGCTCTCTTTTTTGTTACATGTTTTGCCTTCAACACAATCTTTACTGGCGCATCTCCCACATATGGAATGGTTAGCCTTACAGGATCTTGCCACGTGACCAAATCTTTGGCAGTTGAAACATCTTAGGGGGGAGTTGATGAATTTATTGGTTTTGAAGGAGAGATATAGAATTTTTAGAGAGGAAGGAACTTTTGTGCCTTTCATGAACACTTTAATTTTGTTTGTAGGTACTAGAATTTTTTTCCCATCAATATATTTTTGCCATTTTATCCTGAAAACCTTTATGAATTTAAATTCTGGGTTGGAAGTGATTAAGGACTCTAAAATTTTTTCTTCTGATATTTCTTCATCTACTCCCTGTAGGAAGATCGGAGATGCAATTGAGTTTAGGGGGATGAAGACTTTATGATCTTCTGAAAGAGGCGGATTTAACAGAAAACTGTTAGCATGGTGAGCTGAATTAAAGGTGATTTTGCAGGTGTCATTGGCAATTTTGAAAATTTGGTCTATTCCGCATATTGAAGTGAGTTTCATGCCCAGTTTCATTGGATTTAAGGGAAGCCATTCTTTGGTGTCAAGCCTGATTTTTTTTATGGAAACTGTAAAAGGACCTTTGTCACTTTCATCGTAAAGTATATGTTTTGACACTTGATTGTTTGAGTTATTTCTAATGGAAGGTGTGAGATTTTTCACTTCAGGAGTGGATGTAGATTTCTCCAAAGGTTGATTGTGAATGTCATTAATGACTTCTATACTCGCAGTATTTGAGTCTTCTTCTCTAATAGGGTTTGAGATTTGTGGTGATTTCATAATAGATTTTTTTATAGGCTCTCTTTGTTTAGAGTTGGTTCTGATTTTTTTTCCAATTTGGTCACCATTGGGAGGGGTTACCATTTCCTTGTCAGATGATTTGCTGCGGAGACGTAAAGAGGTTCTATTGGAAAGAGTTGAGTTCTGAGAAGATCCCTTACCCTTGGAATCAGCCATGATAAGAGGTGCAGTCCTGAATTCAATTTTAAACCCTTATGAGGAGAGGTGCAGCAAGTAGCCCGACCATGTCCAGCGAATCCACCCAAGAGTGTAATCCCAAACCGAGCGTCACCAATCCCAGTTAGTTCCTACTACAGTATGTGAATCGAAAACCGAACGGGATCAGAATTTAATTAGAGTAACAGGTTAGAATATTGTGGTTAAAAAAGAAGGAAAAACAAATTATAGACAAGGCTAAAACAGGTTGGAGATATTTTCAACAATGGTATGTAATGTAGGATAAGGGCAAGGGGTAATAATTGTCGAGTACATGGAACGGGCTTGAAATTCTCAATATATTGGTTTGCTAGTAGGTTGTATATATGATATAGTTCACAGGAGATAAGTTGTTTAACTATTTTACTACTAAGGTATTTAATTATAGAAGTATTAAGTGTATCAAACTAAGAACAGTTAAACGTGTCAGTTGGGTGTCAGAACAGCTTCAGTCAGAACTTAAATGAAGCGAGAAATTCAAGCTTACAGATTTTAAATAATTTATCGGGAAAACTATTTCCGAAGAGGTTGAACTATAATGTATTTTGAGTATTATATCTGATTTTTGAAGGGAGTGGCAGTTTACTCACAAGGGCAAGATTTAATTTGCTATAGTAACATATGTGTTGAAATAATATGCTAAAATGTCTAATATTAGAAGTCTATCAGTTATGATGTCATGATGATAATTGACATAAGTATTCTTTGAAGAAGAGCTGATTGATTGTCTGTGATCATGAAGAGGGCAAAAAATATTATTACTTAATAGGGAGGTTTGAGATAAAATTTGATTAAATAAACAAGTTGCTAAGAGACAGAAACAGTGAATATATTTAGCGACTTGAGTACAGTCTTAACACTTAGAATGGGGAGACAGGCTATGAATGTGGACGTAACAAGTTATTTAATCCAAGTATGAATTTTGTATTATCCAATGTATAACAGTAGACTTTACAGGAGAGGTGAGAAATATAGATAGATACGGCCAAATGAGACAGCACAAACAGTGAGTTGTAGCTGGAACATAACCTTTATATGGTATGCAGTATTATTTTGGATTGGCTTTGAAGAGAGGGAATAAATATTAAAGTGACGTTTGAGGATTTGTTGATTACTGATATTCGTTATGGATTTAATTAGAAGATGGTTGTTGGGATTGACCGAATCCAGATGTACTTTAGAGTTAAAAGGGTTGAAACTGCATTGAATGAAATGTACTAACATAAGAAATTGATATTAATTCAAGAAGGACCAGATTAAAGGGGAGATTTAGAGGATTAGAAAACCAATTATGTAAAAAGAGTTATTAATTAACTTATGAAAATTAGAGGAGTGGGATAGGAGGTGAACAGGTTAAGTCAGCAGTGGGAAAATAATTGAGTAATTTAGTGGATTGTGTTACTAGTGATTTGATCAATAGTCCTGAGCATATGAGATAAATATTTAAGACTTAATATGTTTAAGATTTTCTTTGATTGACTGTATCATGGTATGTACGTAAGAATTAACTTTTCAAAGGAATATATAAAAAGTGAGATTACTACTGTTTCTGTAATAACTTAAATAGATTTGTAGGAGTAGAGAAGGTAGATAATTTGTTATAATATGGATTGAGGAATTCTAAGTCGGAATGAAACATAGAGGGATAATTAAGAGGAAGGGAATCGCGAAGAATATTCTACACTATATTTAGTTTTTAAAGGTTTTCACACACTGCAGAGTCAAAGGCATCGGCAATAGCTACACAAGCTAAATGTAAAAACCCCAGAGTCTATGCTATTAATTATATATGTCTATTTGAGTCAGTTGAACTATGCTTCAAATTTTGAGGTAGTCGGGGTGTGCAGAGTTGATGAGATTATGTTATCATTTATCAGATAATTTAGATAAGAGAAGATTTACCCAGGCGTCTGTGACCCTGTGTGAGCTTAGTATGAAAGATAAAGATTTTATTTAAGAGGTAAGCTGTTGTGTCACTAAGGAGGTCAAACACATTAACAAAAATATATACACTAATCAGGTTTTAACAACAGTCATCATTGAATTAAATTAACTTTTTTTTTTTAAATTAATAAAGTGAAAGCATCACTATTTGATGTGAATGGAGAGTGCACAACAAAAACAAAAAAAAAGCAATAAAAAAAAAAAAACGAAAAATATAGGATAATAAAAAATAGAAAAGAGAATAAAAAAATTTTTTTTTTCTTTTTTTTTTTTTAACAACTATGAACTGTACTGTTAATGTGCATAAGTCACGAAACGGTAAATTTTCAACACAATTAATTTCAAAATCATTCAAAAAATGGCGTCATATATTCCACGTGGTAAGGCTAAGGGCTTTTAGGTTAGCCACGCGGTCTTGTTACTGCTTATTTGGATAGCAACCGTATGAAATTTTACATTGAAAATTTAAATGATAATTAATTTATGTTCACTATTGTATATTAAGAATCTTTAGAAAGAATAAAAAACAAAATGTTAAATGGCACACTGGAAATATAATATTATCACACAAAAATGATGCACGCCATTTTGAGAATCACAGAATAAAGTCTAGAAAAAACTAGAGTTAACAATTTAAAACAGCTTGAAATGTTAAAATTCTTAAAAAAAAAACAAAAAACACGAGAAAATTAATTATGATTTAATGACTGTTAGTTATTAAATTGTAAAGGCAAAGAATAAAAAGAAATTTATAGCAATTAAAAACAGTAACTATTAGTTACAGTTAGTTTTCAAGCATATACTTAGCTTATTTCCAATTAATTCAATTTAAGATTAATACATGATGCACTACAGCTTTAATCATTAATATAAAGGCACATATATTTAACAAAAATAACTTAAGCAAAAACAAATTTAAAAAGTATTTAATAAATGCAAAGAAAAACTTTAATGAAAAATTAAGTGACCACCATATTGAATTTTACTTTACAAGAATTTAACAAAGACGTCTGATTTCGACCGTGGCCAGAGAGAGAGTGTGGTTATTGAAATATCTTTTTATACATAAAATATTTCGCTTTTCTGGCATCACCGCTGGATTCTTCGTGAAATTTCACCTCGATTTCATGTATCATATGTTGCTACATCATGAAGTTTGACGTTTCTGTACAACGTCAACCTTTCGCGAACGCGCGCGCGGTGTTTTTTTTTTCTCGCGAAAATGTATATCTCCGTGTTTTACAGGTAAGTATAGGTGATTGTGGTGGTGGTTTTCGATTGTGCGGTGTTTGTGCTACGTTTAGGTGTTACTGTGAGTAATTGTTGGTCAACAATTACTATTTTTCGTAAAGTTGGGTTATGTATGAAATACACCCCTTTTTTTATCATTTTACCTGTGTTTGATAGTTATTTTAACTATTTTACATAGGTAAAATGTCACAAATCAGGTGCTTCATTACCTTATAATGTGTTGTGTTACTGATGTATGTTATTTGTGATGATTGTATTTGGTTTTCATGTAATGTATTTGTTGTTGTTTTTTTGCATGTCAAAAGCCTTTTTCTCTTCTCAAATTTTTATATTTTTATTGAATAGATTTAAAAATGTTCTTGATTTATTTTAATTATTATATTTTTTTTTTTTTTTTATATTTATTTGTTTGGGGCTGAACATTCTCCCCCCTGTTGAACAACCTTGTTCAACTGATTTTGTAGCTTGCTGAGGCCTCGTTTGTGGTAGTGGTGGAAGACGATTCGTCCATCAGCCTTTACTTGAAGCCTCACCTGGTACCGATTGGGTAGGCTAATAGTTTGTTCCTTTTTCCTCGTGGACCGGACTTGGTCAAACTTGATTCTGTTCACGATGTGTTTTGGGAGGTATAGTTCTTCACCTTCCCTGGTGATAAAAATTTGGAAACAGTTTTGTTCTCGTTCCTAGAGTTCTTTCAACGTTGTAGTTGGTTTCAATAGGCATAAATTATATACTAGACGCTTATGGATTAGCGCTGGTTCTTTAAGAGTGATCTCGGTGCTGCAGTCCTTCTCGATGAAATAATATGGCTTATGTGAAAGATCTCTTGCTTGTACTGGTCCGGCCAGATGTTGCTCCGTCGATACCTTAGCCGTTGACTTAGGTGTGTCAGGTACCGTGAGATCGATCACAATTGTATTTTGCTGCTTGGATGTAATGGTGTTCGTTCCCCTTGAAGTTTCTTGCATAGTGCACACGTGATTCCGATGGGCTGTTCTTGGCTGAGTAATTGGGGTCCTTAGATCCATTTCCAGGCGCTGTATTTTTGATGGATCTTCTTGAGCCGTTTTCTTTTGTGGTGATGCCCTGGGTTTAGTAGTCGGGACTCGCCTGGGTTGAGTGCGGATCCGAAACTCTGGTCCGCGCGGCGAGACTTCCCTTGACCGCTTGGTGATGGGATGTTTTGGGGTTAATGTATTTTCCTTGATCCTTGGCGACTGTTGATGCTTTGGCGTTTGAGACTCCTTGGTTGACGCAGGACCATCAACGAGTGCCGATAACTCTGCTAGCTCTGCTGCAAAGTCGAGTTCAAGGTCCAGGACCGGGCTTTCTCGAGAACCGGTTGCTCCATAAAGCCAATAGTTCTCGGCGGCAGCTAGATCCTCCTCGGTGTATTCGAATTCGGACATCTGTAACAAGATTAGATTAATTGTCTGTTTGAATAAGATGGTTTGGACAATGTACAAACTTTACTTGTGGACTGTACATTTAACAAGACGGCACTTCCAAACCTGTGGCTCTCTTATGGTTTTACTTCTAAGGGAGACGACTGAGTTATGGGTAAACGACATATTTTTGTTATTGGGCGTCGAAATATCTTTTCCTCCCACTCGTATCAACTGGTCATGGTCCATGAACGGCGTTAATTTTATTAATCGACTGCTTCGTGCTAGTGGTTTTCCTTGTAATAAACTGGCGTGTTCCTCCGGAAAAGCCATCTGCTGTGTAAGTCGTACAATTGTATTCTCTGCTCTTTGCCATTCCAGGGCAGATTTGTTTATTTGTTTTGGTGCTTAGTTTGTTTATCCTTAGGATGTAAGCAGTTGTATTTAAAACGTTGTATGACGGCTACTATATAGATAAGTCGTGTTATGGACGAGTAGCGACATAATATGTTGCCCTCAAGTTGTGTGAGAAAACTTGTGACGGCTGGTTTTTTCGCTTCAAGATCGGTATTTTCCTTTATTTCTTGAAACTGCGGCCATTGGGTATGTGGTTTACTTAGTCAACTGGGTCCATGCCACCATAACTGATTGTTAATTAAATTTGTCACCGAGATGCCTCGAGATGCTATGTCGGCAGGATTATCTTCTGTTGAGATGTGTCTCCATTGATCGTATCGTATTACCTCTTGAATTTCGACGACACGATTGGCCACGTACGTCTTCCATCTGGACGGATGTTCCTTCACGCATTGGAGCGCGATCATTGAATCCGTCCATGCGAATGTGGGGATATGTTGCGGTTGCATGCCTTCAACCGTGTTTTTTAGTAGTTTGGCTAAAATTACAGCTCCATTCAGTTCTAGCCTGGGTATTGTTGTTGGCTTGTGAGGAGCCACCTTCGTCTTGGAAGTAAGTAAGATTGATGAGATTTGTCCATGATCCTCCTCTACTCGTAAGTATAGGACTGCAGCGTATGCCCTTGCTGATGCATCACAAAAACCATGGAGTTGTGCCTTAGTATTGACGCTGTATTTAATCCACCTAGGAATTTTTAATTTGCTTATATTAGTTAGCTTGTGTTTGAAAGTTAACCACTCATTTTCTATTTGGGTGGACACCTGTTGATCCCATGAACAGCCGGTTATCCATAGTACTTGCATTAATATTTTAGCAATGATAATGACAGGAGATAACCAGCCTAATGGGTCATATAAGGATGCGATATCTGAAAGAATATTGCGTTTAGTTGTAATGGTGTATTCTCGCATTGGAGTGATGGCAAATGTGAAGTGATCTGGTCCAGGATGCCAACGTATCCCAAGGGTTTTCACTGCTTCGTCTGTGCTGAGTGTTAACACAGTCTTTAGCTCACGATGCTCTGGAGGGAGATGGTCTAATAATTTCTGATCATTACTAGCCCATTTTCGTAAATTAAAACCGCCGGATCGTGTGATG
Source organism: Thereva unica (assembly GCA_949987705.1). Lineage (NCBI taxonomy): Eukaryota > Metazoa > Arthropoda > Insecta > Diptera > Therevidae > Thereva > Thereva unica. Next base: position 29,333 of record CATLJY010000793.1, read on the forward strand.
TTTATCAGTTCCATTTGTAAATGTTTTGCATCGTGGGTGTTGTCAGCTCCGGTTAGCAAATCGTCGACATAAAAGTTATTATGTAGTGTTTTCGAGGCTAACGGCCAAGTTTCCTTTTCATCCACTGCTAATTGTTGTAGCGTGCGAATGGCTAGGTAAGGAGCACTTGCCGTGCCAAAAGTCACAGTTTTCAACTTGTAATCTTGAAGTTGTAAGGTTTTTGGATTTTGCCATATAATTCTTTGAAATGTTTGGTCCTTAGGATGAACATCAATCATGCGGTACATTTTCTCAATGTCTGCATTCATAGCGACTTTATATTTTCTCCAATTGAGCAAAGTTGCAAACAGCTTTGGCTGCAGTCTCGGTCCAGTCAGCAAGTGATCGTTGAGCGATGTCCCATTTGTAGTTTTGGCAGATGCATCGAATACGACTTAGTCGTGGTGCTCTCCTTGAAGACTGCATGATGAGGGATGTAGAAATGATCTTCCTTCTCTGTTGGAGGATCCACTTCTTCCATGTGCCCAAGTTCAATATATTCGTCTAAACACTTTCTATATTCTTCTTCGAATTGTGGTTTCATGGCGAACTGCCGTTGCAGCGATGTGAAACGTTTGAGTGCTTGTGGTCTTGACAATCCTAAAGCAGGAACCTTGTTGTTCTTAAATGGAAGATTGACTTGGTATTTTCCATTTTGTTTGCGGGTGTGGGTTTTATCGAAGATTTCTTGGCACATTTCGTCGTCCTAGTTTAGGATCTGTTTTGCTGGCAATTCTTCGATTTCCCAAAAGGATTTTAACTGTTCATTTAAGTCCATCGTTGTGGCCGTAAATGCTGATACTTGATCAACGAAAGTATTTGTCATTGGTCCAAGTATTATCCACCCAAATATGGTATTAATGGCTATTGGGGCGGTATCAGGTCCTTTTCGGATGCCTTCCTTTGCGATGCGTGCATAAAGTCGAGTTCCTAGAAGGGCGTCGATCCGTCCTGGCTTCCAGAATGTTGGATCTGTTAGTGGCAAGTTGTTGAGGTGTTTCCATTCCTCCTTGCGAATTACCTTTGTTGGTAAGGGAACACTGATATTATTGAGTATCAGGAAATCATCTCCTATTGACACCGTGTTAGAGCTCTTTGATTTTAACGTGAGTCTAACTTGTTGATGTGCAATCGCTGATGGGCTAATGTCTATGCCTGTGATTGCTACAGTTGTCGGGGTCCCTGTAGCTCCTAACTGTTTGCATGCAGCCTTCGTTATGAACGAAGATTCGGAGCCAGGGTCAATTAAAAACACTATAACGTATTTTCCGAGCCATGATCAGTTCGAAATGTTATCAATGCTGTTGCCAACAATGCATGGTGTAGGTTAAAGTTTAACTTATCTAAGACAACGCCTAGGTCTACGATTTGATCAACATGGTTTAATAACTTGTTGTCAAGATAGTATTGCTGCAGTTGTACGCTTTTTTCCGGGAGAAGGTTATTGCATGGCATTTGCTAGTGTTAAGTTGCAACTTATTGGTGTTACACCAGTCCTGCAATGCATTAAGTTTCGTCTGAAGGAATGATACATCAGTGTCGGACCTTATAACACAATATATTTTCAGGTCATCTGAATAAAAGAGATGTGGTATATTATTTAATTTGTTTAACTGCAAGCCATTGGTTGCTTGATTCCATCTCGATCTGTACTAAGCATATTTTTGCTACTGGTCTTTTGAACTAATTTATCACTACCAGGGTGGATTTCGATAATTCGTCCTAATAACGATTGTGAAGGTGGTAGATTAGTTTATCCTCCTTAAGTAGGACTAATTGGCGAACTGGTAGGTTGTGTCCATTTGGGCCGCTGTTAAATATGAGACAGATATTCGGTGTTCCAGCGCTTCCAAAAGGTTTGGTATAAATGCTGCCCATGCCGCCACCGGTCTAATCGATGGAAGTTGAGGTTTAAAAATGACAGCGCAGGAAGTGTCATTAGGGTATCTCCAATGAGAAAATGCACTGGAGTGAATGGTGTAAAATCTTCCGAATCATTGTGCTGCAAATAGCAGGGGGATCTTATGGTGAATACAGATCCAAAAGCTTGGTTGGTTCTTCTTTCTTCTCAGTAATTTCTTCTCTCGTCAAAGAATAAAAATTAAATTGTTTATTTTTAACAGGGCTGAACTTCTGTTCCTTTTATTATTTTATAATTTATTTGCAAATTGCAATATTTCGCTTTTGTTAAAAAAAAATTAAGTTTACAGCTAATTCTGATTTTTTTTAAAACGTTTAAACTCAAAACAAGTTACGTAACTTTTAGTTCTGGCACGCCAAACTGGGCGAGAAATCAAAAACAATTGATCTACTATTATTTAGGTTGTGGCAGTTCCTTTCTTCCCCGACTAGAGCTGGTGTTCGACATTGCACTCTATTATGAAGAAAATAGATAGTCGACACAGTAAAAAGATACTTTTCTGAGATTCTAGTCTTTCACATAAACAAAAGAATAATTTCTTTCCAGGTTATTAATAAAGAGCTTGGGGGTTTTTTTTTTTAGCGAATACACTTCGTAATCGTTTATTTTTCATGGATGTCGGGATTTTCTCATTATTTTCTTGTGTGTCGAATTTGATTAATGTTGCACCTTTATTTATATTTCTCATTTGGGTTACAGGAGCACCAATTTTGATCGGCACCACATGTTTCTTTATTAATTTTTTGATTTCATCACCATTCTGTTCTTTCTTTGGTTTAACGATAATTTCTTGTGGGGCGGTTGTGCGGTAATTTTGCTGGTTTTGCGAAGAGTCCTTGCATTCGGTGCACATCCACATCGTTATTTTTGCTTCTTTACTACTCACACTTGCCACATTTAATGGAACCATCTACCGAAAAATCATTTACATTGAAGGCTTTATCATCAGAATCAACAATATTTTTGCACTTCTTGCACAGGTTATTTTCACTTTCAGTCGCCATTTTTTTTTATATTTTTTTGAATCAATCGGAATCGGAACCCAATTGCAAAATTCGTTCGCCATATTGGAAAGGCCATCTTGACTTTTTTTTTATTTAAATTCAGATTGCATTGCATTGTCAGGAGAACTAAATGTGTGTGCAAAGTTTCATAAGAATCGGTTAAGTAGAGGTAGTTTGTAAAGGCTGTCGCAAGATTTGAATTAAAGCCACCAACAAACAAATACGAGATCAATCTAAATAAAACCATTATGTAATGCGTTTCACTGCCTAGGTAATTAGAATTACATGTAGTTAAAAGGGATTCAATCTAAATATTATATTGATTAATCTAAATTGACTCTTTTACTTTTCTTTTATAATCCCTGCAAGACTTGATCCGCTCTTATATTCTGCACAAAAAACTTTTCAATGTTAATTAACGCTAAATTAGAAAATCTGTCTTGTTCCATAAATGCCCATATTTATTTTTTTTATCCTTCGCATCGCCGAAATACTGCGCTCGCAATCGGCCGAGCTGATAGGTATTGTTATAACAACCTGAAATATCAAGTATCAAGGTAAAGAGACTCCGTCTGATAAAGCACAAAAACAACGCGACTATAGGAAACGTTAATAACATTGAAGAAACGCCTGAGCAAGTTGCGTCTCGCAGACAATATGAAGCTGAAAGGAAGAAGGAATACAGAAAACGCAAAGTAATGGAATTGGAATCAGCGACGATGTCGCTTAACAATGACAACATAACGGTAACTGGTAATAATGCAATGAATCAAGTTGCATCTCGCAGAAAATATGGAGCTGAAAGGATGAGAGAATACAGAATCGCAAGGCAATGCAAGTGCTAAATGAAAATATTGTTAATAGTGATAACAAAAATAATAATGCTCCGAATAACCCTGAAGGTACTATCGATATTACTGACAACGAACAGATATCCTTAACAGATGTATTACCATCAACACAACGTAATGAAAACACCGTATCTGGGGGCTTGTTGCTATCAGAATTGAGAAACGTTAACGATCCCAAGATGAATTGGGAAATAATAAATAGTCCAGTAAATAGGTCGAAAAAAGGCCTTCGTAATGCGAAAAATACCGCACGCGATTTTTTTTTACCAAATATTTTTATATAGGGTCATTCCATATCAAATCAACCAATTTTTAATTAATTTTGGACCTCATGGACTTCGAATCACCTAATTTTTTTTATATGTGTTCCTCTGGTGGTAACTAAGAAAAAACCAAATTTTCAGATTTTTTTGACTTCTGGTTTTTTTGTTATAAATTTTCAAAAAACCGAAAAACTCGAAATTTAGAAAAATTTTGAAATCTTCAAATTGCTCTAGTTAAAAAACTACTTGACATAGAAATCTGAAATTAGTGCCAATTTATTCTGTTTTAATAAGGCTTTAATTTGATATACAACATAGTTTTATTAATAAGAATAAAACTTTTTCGGACACTTTCAAAATTTTATTTTTGGTGTATCTCAAAATAATGTTTTTTCTAATTTTTGAAAAAATTATATTTTGTGAATACACTCTTAACGTACATATAAAGCCAAAATTTAGGATGGGACGGCATTGGGATCATATAGAAATTAATTTTTTAAGTACTTGAAAAACTGAAAGTTCAATGAACGCAATATAAAAAAAAATTAGCTGCGGAAGAGCTGATACAAACCGCTAATAATATCGCCTTTTACTAATTTGGGTATGGCGAATTCAATAAAAATAAAATCAACCCTCTAACTTGATCAGAAACTACCCTTAGGACAACCCTTATTACTAAATTTGAAACACCCCACCAATTTTAGCAGAGCATACACTTATTAGATATAAGATAATTTTCAGAAACCGGACGCACTCCTTGGGATATGGGAAAGCACGCCCACCCACTAGGGGTGGGTACTACATGATTTAATTGTAGTTTAGGTATGAAAATACCTGTCCTTTTAGATGTAAGAAACTAACTATACACTCATATGTGTCGTTATTCTTTTCAAGATTACATACAAGCCACCGAGATTGATCGTAAGAAAGGGTTACAAAACCCGATTCAATGTTGTAATGTAACATTTTTAGTGAACTGTTCCGGACTAGATTGATAAAATTTTACATTAATTAGATTTTCTGAAATGGGACTGTAGGAGTGAAATTTTTGAGTGCCATCAATTGCTGCAAATTCATTAAAGCGCGATGCAATTTTTTTCTCCATATCTTCGTATTCTTTTGTCGAACAGTATGCAAAATCTATTCCAGATATGGTATCAACAGCAAATTCGTATAACTGCTGAGGTAGTAATATCTGGTTATTGTAAGGTCTTTGTAGACTGGATTTAGCAGCAAGACGTTTAACAGTGCCACCAAGTCCATCACAAGCACTTTTTCCATGGGCTGTTGCGAAGAACTGCCATTCTGCTTCAATTCCGAAATCGGCATTGTGAAGACAAAGATTGTGAAAATTTTTCTTATTTTTGTATTGAGCAGCACTGCCATCGGAGAAGTATGTGATCTTCTTAATATTAAATGGTATGGTGCTTTTTAACACTAGATTTACGGATGTTGAATATATACCTATTTTTACTGAAGTGAGCCAATTTGACTCATACAAGAAAATTGAAGTTTTTCGCAAAGAAAATAGTTCGAAACTATTTTAAATGAAATGTTTATTATTAAAAAATTTATGGAAAACATTTTTTACATATAAACTCTGTTTTTGAAACACATTTTCCGCAAACATTTCTATTACATTTAGCACAATGATTTCTACATCTGTTTCTTTTGCATGATTGTTGAACTTGACAATTCTTCCGTGCGTCAGTAGCATGAATTTCTGCCTGTGGAATGGAAGTGTTCTCGACTTCTTCTCTATATTCGCTTCTTAGCTCTTCAGCCAATTGGAAAATAAAGTCTTTTCGTGAAATATTTACTTGAGTCGTCTCTTTATATAGAATCCAAGCATTGATAGCTGCTAAATCTAAAATATTGTAGAAAACTTGTAGAGGCCATCTGCGTGAACTTGCTTTAACACTATATTTTCGGGCCATTTGGTCAAGTACATCAACGCCATACTTGGTACTATTATAATAGGTTATTGTTTCTGGAACAAGTTTCTTATTTTTTTCAATTGTTATATTTTTATGTTTTGTACTTAGTAGTAAAACTTTTTTATTAGGCTTGCTTTTATAAATGGTCAGGGTACAATTCTCAGATCTATACAGTTTTGTAGAAAATTTTGTCATTTTATCTTTTTTGGCTTTCGCAATTTTTGGTAATTCTTTTCGGTTTGCACGTATAGTGCCAACCAAAGTAGTTTTCTTTGCAAGTAACTTTTTTGCAAGTGAAATACTAGTAAAAAAGTTATCTGTGGTAATATTCCGTCCACAGCCTAAATATGGCTCTGCAAGCTTAGTTACTACAAATTCGCTCAAGGAAATGTTTGGTCCTCGGATTTCATCCTTGCCCAAGTACGGAAAACCGTTTACAAGATATTTACTTCTAACATCGGATGCCAGCCAAAATTTGATGCCGAATTTATCCGGCTTATTCGGCATGTACTGCGTAAATCGGCATCTAGCTTTAGTAGGGAATAATTGCTCATCGATCGTTATGTTTGCGTCAGGTTTATAGCAAGCCTGACAATTCTCTATAAATTCTTCCCATATTTTTGAAATCAGGGCAAATTTGTCTGTCTTCAGTCTTTCACTGCGTTCATTTTTTCTATCAAAACGTATGAACCGAAGTATGTCTGTAAATTTATCTCTAGACATGGTCTGGGCGAAAAAAGCCGGACACCACTTCGTAGACCACAAATATGAATACTTCAAATTTTTAGCCTCATATGCTCCTCTAGCAAATAAAATTGCTACAAAGGCCCACAATTGTGATTTTGTAACCGTCCATTCCTTATTATTCAAAACTTGACGAGCTTCGAGTTCGGTACATGATTTTATATACGCCATCATACCATCGTCAATTATCAACTTGAATGCACTACTTGCTGAACCAAGCATAATATGCCTTTTAGCATAGGCAGTTGGACCAGAAATGTCTCTGAATATGGTATAAATCGGTGATCTACCTACGTTTCTACCTTTATTCAGTCTTTCCCATAAAGTCCCGTCAGCAGCTTTTTCGGCTAAAATTTCTTTATCAGAAGATGTATCGATAGCATCTAGATCATTTTCAATTTCAGAATCAGAAATAACTCTAGCTCTTTTTTTACTAGGAGCTGTGTAACGAAAAATTTCATCTTCGCTTTCAGTTTCAGAATCAGAAATCACTCTAGCTCTTTTTTTACTAGGAGTTGTGTAACGAAAAATTTCACCTTCACTTTCAGTTTCAGAATCAGAAGTAACCCTGGCTCTTTTTTTGTTACGAGCTATATAACAAAGATCTTCATCTTCACTGCTAGAAGATTCAATTTTATTGACTTCGTCCTCTAATTCAATTTCGTTATCACTTTGGTCTATATCAATTGCATCCGATTCATTATCTGATTGGTTATTCTTTAGTTTGTTTAGTTTTTTCAGCAAAAGCCAATTTTTCTGATTCTTTCCCATAATAAAAACCCTAGATAATCACATAAAGTAAATATCAGTTGTAATACCTTTTACAAATAAATTACGAAATTACCTTTGTGGATCAATTTTTCTGGCAAAAAATGAATTTTATGAAATTATATATTACTTCACTGCACTGCTCACACGCGATGTATATATCGAAATGACGACAGAAGTGGGTAACGAAAACAAGTGATAATTACTCCCACATACACACAAATATTGTATGTGAGTATTGCCAAATGAGAAGAGAAAAGAAGAGAAGAGAAATCACGTGCGACTTGACTGTTGTCCAGGCCTGATAGGACCAGTAAATTTCATGTTATGCGATTAACTGCTAAACCATTCTACGAGTCAAATTAGCTCACAATCGTGAAAATAGGTATACCACATTCGATAATGCGAAATGAAGGGGTCTGCGAGGAAGAGGAATAAGCGTTTACATATATTTCATTACTTAATTAAAAACCAACGTATGTTTTTAAAAAGTAATATTAAAGTTTTATGTATATATAGTGATCAAATTTTGAATGAGTCAAATTGGCTCGGTCCGTAAATCTAGTGTTAATATTGAAATCAACTTATTCTGGAATACATGAAATGCCACAGTATTATGTTTTAGGCAGTCAGATATAAAAACATACTGTAAATGTTTGATTTTGGTTTCCCACTTGTAATACACAATAAAAGGATGCAGAGTGGCTTGGTTTGTCGTCCAATGGAACGACTGAACTTCATCTTGGATTAAAAACGAATAATTTTCTGCAAAATCGCAATTAATGATTAACTCACCTGGTGCTGCGTTTTCCTTCTTTTCTGTGTAACACTCCTGCCTGTTGGTAATGAATGAATGAGTTTTAAGCTTTAAAATCATTTCCAAGAACTCTTCGACAAAATCTTCGCTGTCTTTGGTTATAGATTCTATTTGACAGCAATCAACAGTAATCCACTGCTTATATGTCACTTCATCAATAAGTTTTTCTTCAAAGTTACTCAACAATGCTTCACTTAATCGCTTAACACCAGGGCACTCTTTGCACTCATTCATGTAATTTTGTGAAGGGGGATTGCACATTATGTTTGCAAGACAGCTATGATATGAAATCAATGGTGTGTCATATCCATCCCACATGATACTTTTAAGTCCTGCTCCGGTCATCATCAGTTTCACATTCTGGTGTATCGTACAGACACACACAGTATGTGTGCCACTCCCTCCAGCTAAAATGCAATGTTTTGGCCTCAACTGACAAAATTTGGAAATTCCTATTTTATGAGTAGGGTACTTTTCTTTAAATGATTGATAGAGCTCTGACAGATTTGCCAATACCAAACGCTTTTGAATTTGAAGTTTCAAATCCTTATCTCTTATGGTTACAAAATCTTTTATTCCTGGCATCATCCTACTAACTTCATCAGCATTAAAGAATCCTTTCACTAAACTGGCTGTTGCCTCATTTAATGCTTTCCCTGGCTTTGGATTCGGAGTTGATAGAATACCACTTTCTCTCACTAACCGTTTTACAGCCCGAGCCATGTAATTGGACACACCAAATTGTTCTTCAATATTCTTAACACTCCAACTTTTAGGTAGCAGTGTTAAAACTGTGATTTGCTCACTGTGCTTTGTAGTTTGTGAAAACTTTTTTTTTAACTGGTTTAACATTTCAGATTCTGTTTTGCTTTTATCATTTTCAATATCACAATCTTGTTCTGTTGAAGGCAGAATATGTTTTTCAATTATTGTTTTAATTTTATCAAGCTTGTTTTTTGTATAACTCTCAACCTACATCCTTTTCTTTTTGATAGGCGATTCACCCATCAGCTGCAAAGATTTGTTGAGGTGATCGATAGATGCATCTTTATCAATATATGTTTCATGACTTGTGCTACACCCAGGAACGTCACAATAATCACTTTCAACAAAATCAATACGCTTAACTTCATAAAGTTTTTTTCTACACTTATCACATACCTTCATCCCTAATTGTATACCTAAATTAAGCGAGCACATCCATTCGGTAGCATTTCTTGTATTTCTCACTTTTTCCGTGTGTTTTTCGTCACCAAACGGATTGCAGCACTTTTTAGGAAAGGCGGGATTATTTACCTTGTTTTCCATTTTAGTTACTCCGAAATTAACACAAATTAACACAAAATCAATAAAACAAATAACACCACACAAACTATTTAAAATTTAAAACCTTGGTAAATAAATCAATGAAAATTGTTTTATTATATTGTACCAAGTTTAAATAAAGATAAATCTGTAATTCAAAACAATGATTTTCACAAGCAACTTCACTTGCATTAACTTTACTTGCACTTACAGCTGCTTGCAGGTAAGACTGAAGTGAACGAAAGTAGTAACGAATGAATGAAAAAGAAAGGACATAGCATAATAAAACAATAAAATAGAACAATAAAAAAGGCTGTGTTTTCTTGGTATATTTTTTTACTGTTTATGTGAAAAGGGTTCAAATATTTGAAACGTATAAGCAAAAATTACCTACAAAGATACGACGCTCTCAAAATTTCCCATAAGCTCCCTTGCGAGTGAATATATCAATCGACAAGGTGCAAGCGAGACAAAATTCAATTTAAAAACAAAACAAAAATCGAAGAAAGAGAGGATAAATAAAGAAATGTTATTTCACGAAGTGCGAAAGAGACGCACTGATTTCTCTTCTCCGCAATTTTTTGTGCCGTCTGGACTTTTATTTTGCTTGTGTGAATTCATGTGCCATCTTCGTGTACTTCCTGCTCTGCATGTGTTTGTGTAGTTTGCCGTTGCTCCGCCCTCTCGCCATTCCGGTGCGCGTATATGAATAGATTAGAATGAATAGATTTTTACTTTCCTTTTTCTTCGCACAGAAAGGATTGCATTGTCGTATCTTTATGAGTAATTTTTGGTATAAGTATAGACTTGTATATTTTGTCTTTCTGAAAAACAAAAAAAAATTTCCGCATTTACAAAAAATTCTTTACCCGAGATTTTTATGGGCTTAATTTCAAAATGACGTCATCCCCACCCTTATGCTTCACTTACAATGAAGAGAAACGCGTTTAATTCTATATCTAAGAAACTATGCGTTTTACGACAAAAATGTATATAATCTTTTTTGTTGATAAATAAGTGATTTAACTTTTTTGTTCAGAAATTTTATTCTTGTAAAGTCAATATGTTCGGAGTTATAGTGCTTCAAACTTTATATATCACTTTCTTTGCACTATATTTCGTTAACGGTTAGCCCGCCATAAAAAAATCCTGCCTAAGACTTATAGAACACAGATTATCTATAATTTTTGCTTTCATCATTTTTACATAGGGCTAATATTTCACGAGTTATAGCGCTTTAAATGTCGCAAAACGTGAATTAAAAAAAAATCCCAATATCTTTTTCTTTCCACGTTTCATTTCAAAACTGATTATATCGCTCATCATTGCCCACATTTGTTGCCTTTACTTTTTTCTATAAAGTTGATATTTATGGATTTATTACACCTCAAAAGTTTATTAAAAATGGTTTTTTTTGTCAATATCTAGTCAACTATTTATTTACGATGACGAAGTTATACCAACAAATTTGTTTGTCGGTTGAAAATCGGATAGAAAAATGAAGCTGCCACCTAATGACTTCACGTTGTCTTCGTCGAATGATATATCTGGGAGACTTGAAAACTCGCAAATGTTCTCATTTATTTCATTGTCTTCAAGGAAGTTTGTATCCTTCGTCACATTTTCGCAATTTCCTCCACTGCAGTTGAGCAAATCATCGTACATTTGAGACCGGCCTTGCGGCATCCAGAGGAACCGCCACAATTTTTCCTACATTTGCAATATATTTATTTTAATAAATTTGCTGATGCCGGAGCAATTGTCATTGGGACTGGTTGTAAGCCAAATCTTGTTTGCTTCCAGCCCCATTCCTCCGGGTCTCGATAACTATTAAACCAAGTTTGCACTTGATGATATACTCGAAATGAGTGAAGTCGAGCAGCATCTTTAGTTGGAGGCAGAGCTGATAAGTTCGCTTTGGTTTTTGTAGCCGATTTTCCAAAACATTTGAATCTAAGTGAATTAATATTGGTTTCTGACGAGCTACCTCCATACAGCTCAATAAAGAAACACTCTCCAGTTTCAGCAACCATATCTGGATCTATTTTTTTTGACATGACAACGTCTATTAAAACGATGAACGCCGGCCGCATGCGCGAAAAATGATGACTCATTGTCCCGTTATGTCCCGTAATAATTTTAAAAATTTGATTGTAGTAATCTTAAAAATTTGATTAAAATTGTCAATATTTAATTAGATTTAAGGAGAATGGACAAATTGGGCCTAATGACCAATACACATGAGATATTATTTTTGTGATGGGTCTTAACACACAACTAACGAGAAAAATAATAAAAAAAATTAAATGTACCGGGTTCTTGTACAGCTACGTCGAAAAGTTTTATTTAATTATGTCAAATATTTTGCAATTATTAAATGTTTTTCAATAGGACTGAAAGAATATTACTTTAAAATATTACTAAAGTCACTAATTCTAACCACATAGAGCCACATGGAATTATAATAACACAAAATACGTTACAAAAATAATAATAAGTGTATTTCGACTATAGGGCGTACTAAAAGTTCTATGTACCTATGCGAGAGTGAATTGCAACCCGGTACGTTTAAATTTTTTTATTTTTCTCGTTAGTTGTATGTTATGACCTATCACAAAAACAATATTTCATGTGTATTGGTCAGCAGGCCCAACTCCCATAATGTTTTGCCTATTGTCCTTTGTCAAATTGTCAACAATAAGCAAAGCAAGCCAGACACTCTGTGCTGTCTCCTAACTGGGTGCCGGTGTATAAGAAAATAGTGAACATTACGCTGACGAAAACTGTGAAATGCAAACGAAAACAGTTTCCTTGCGTTCCTGCTTGTGATATTACCATTCACAAGTCGCAAGGTGGGACGTTTACTGTTGTTGTTGATTTTTAAACTTTCCAACACCAAGGTGATGGTATAACCCCAGGGTTATAACTGGTATAAGGTTTTTCAACCATATCAACCATAGACTCTTTGTTAGTTTAAAATGTATTTAGCTCGACGAGTGAATTCTCTTGATATAACCATCATAGTTGATGAGCTGACTCAACTAGACATAATGTCCTCTAGATTGATAATTATTTGTCCAAGAATTATGTGTTACGAGTCACTTGGTTCGTGGCCATATGAGATGCTGATGATGCTGTTGATGTTTGAATCCTTGGAGAAGGGCCAGTTCAGTCAGGACATCATACTTCGAGGATGTAAGGTTGTAAGGACAATCTTTGATGGGTTTTGTTATATAGATCCAGGACTGGCTTGTGTTTAGCGCACGATTACAATTTGTCAGTATAAATAGACTTCGTCCCTTAGATACATTGATTTAAAGCAGCTTGTAATTGCAATGTAGTGAGCGTAGATAGGACTCTCTCTCTGTGCTGATCTACCTCAAAAGAGGGCGTCAATGGTCATTAAATTTACTTAAAACTAATTGGAATAGTAGTCTAAGGGTGGTCACTGTGTAAGATACAATTTTACAAAGGTATGTGTTGACCTCCATTATCTTAGATATCTAAAGGATGATACATTATTGCAAAAAATTTTAAAGGAGTACAGAAAGGTCCCACGCGCCCAGACGTATCACATAAGGGAAGTATTAGGTGGTGAATGAGATTGTGGTTATTGGGTTGAGTAATGGGGTTAAAGGCATGTCTAAGGTGGATGTGAGCATATAATTTTGACGATTTACATCCTAATCGCGGCCCTCGTTAATATCTCAAACATCACTATATTAAGATCCCGGCCTCTTTTAAAAAATTTGAAAGTTCAAGAATTGTTGATGTACGAAAGGGAGTAAGTACATCTCCTAGATGGTTCTTATTAGTGAGGATGGAAAATTTTGATCTGATATTAGTGAATTTGAGGCACCTTAGGATGATGTGATTCGGATTGTTAGTTGTGTTGCATGTGTTACATTGATCATTTGGGATGATTTTCCAAGAAGCAAGTCTGGCATCGTCATAGGAATGTCCCGAGAGGATTCTATTGATCATGCGAAAATATTTTGGTTCTAATTTGATGTCTTTGAACCAAGGTGTGGATGGAACGTCCGGAAAAATAGAGGCAAAAAACTTGCCTTTATTTGTGGACAATAGTTGGTAGGATCTGTTCCAATCGGCTTTTATTTTATGCATGATGTTTAAAGAGAGATCTTTGAAGTTAAGATCATGCGGGAAGATTGAGCCAACATCAATGGCACTAGCGGCCAGATCATCCGCTTTTTCGTTCTCAGGAATCCCTACATGAGATGGGACCCAGACAATCCTTACAGATTTAAATCATCTTATACTGTGTAGAATGAGGGCAACAACATGGTCCGGTTTTCTATTAATTAATACTTTAAAGCTATTAAGGCTGTCAGTGAGAATGACTACATCCCTATTATTGAAATCCTGTGCCAATTCAAGAGCGAATTTGATTGCATAAAGTTCAGCAGATAAAATTGATATCGACCAGAAGGATCTCAACATAACATCGTCAGAGAGATTAGAGAAAGAGATGCCCAATCCGACTATATTATTGGAGATGGAGGCATCCGTAGAGATAATTAACGAGTCTCGCGGAAGGGATGATTTTTTTTCGTTGTATAATTTTAGGATAAGATTATTTGGCAAATTCCCTTTATTACCAAGACCATCAAGAAGGGAGGTGTCGATTATTAAATTGGAAGTTGGAGGTAATTCAACAGGGTTAGTGTTGAAGAGTTCAAAAATTTCTCTGTATTTGGACCAGACTTTTTCAAGGGGTGTGCTGGGATTGTTAAGGTTTAATGAATTTATCAGAGTGGGATCAATTTTTTTAAATTCTAAGCAGAGTCTTTTGCAGTGATTAATTCCGCTCTCAGCGAAGGGGGTAATTCATTGGCTAAGGCATAGATTATATGATTTGGAGTAGATGGAGTTAGACCAAGGCACTTCCTAAGGAATCTATTGGAGATAGTGTTGATTTTTTTCTCAAGTGTTTTGGATTCATTAAAGGATAATGCTCTGTCATACTCCATTTTTGATCTAATAAGAGATCTATACATCAATAGACATGTGGAGGGATTAGCCCCAAATTTCTTCTTACTAAGAATGTCAATTACTCTTTGGTTTTTTTGAAGTGCATCAACCGCTTCTTTATATTGAACTCTACTATTCAAATTGTTCGTAAAGGTCCATCCAATAAATTTAATTTTATTGGGATTTGGAACTAATGATTCATCCAAAAAGATGGATAATGGTTTCCTTTTTTTTTAAAGCATAACATTAGATTTGTTAATGTTAATATTAAGATTGCTGTCTGAAGCTATTTTATGAAATTGATTTAAGGCAAGCTGTAGAGAAGATTCTACATCCAAACTAACACTGCCCTCCGCTAAGAGGCAGAAGTCATCTGCAAATTGAAATACTTCGACATTATTAATGTAGATATCATGTAGGTTTTTTGTGTATAGATTAAAAAGAATTGGACTCAAGGAACTTCCCTGAGGAATTCCCCCATTCACCTTTACCAACTTATTGTCTAAAATGAGACTCCTTTCACTAAAGAACTTCATGATCCAGTTAATGTAAATTAAGGGTATCCCAACTTCCAAAAGTGTCATGTATAATTTTCTTAGATCGACTCTATCATAAGCATTGTCTAAGTCAAGGGTAAGCATACCAACAATTCTGCCGTTCCTAATTTTATTCTTTATATGTTGAGAAATTAATGAAAGACAAGTAGACGAGGATCTACCCTTCCTGTAAGCAAAGGAGTTCTTCGGAAGTATATTTTGTCTCTCAATTTTTGAGTTGATGAAGTCTTTGATAAACATGTTTATGATTTTCATAGGGGTGCAGATTAAAGAGATGGGTCTGTAGCTATTTAGACTAGTAGGGTCCTTGCCTGGTTTTAGTATCGGAACAATTTTAATCTCAAGCCATTTTGGTGGAATATCACTCGTGATGAAGATCTCTTTAAGTTTGGAGATGAATGCTTTTTTAAGACATGAATTGAGATTTTTAATCATTTCAAAATTTAGAAGATCAATGCCAGGGGCCGATTTGCCCTTTTTAGAACTGAGTACGGTGTCTAGGTTGACAACTGTCCAGGAGATATGGTCAATAGGTGAGATTGGATTTAAGTAGGGAATTTGGTTGTTGGAAGTAGATTTATTAGTTATGAGATTTAAATATTGTGTGGCGGAAAGTTGATAAGCCGAGAATTTACTAACTATTTTATTGACTTTAAATTTATTAACAACGTCCCAGAATTTAGTGATAGATTTTTTGTTACATACCTCCTGAATGAGTTGATTCCATGACTCTTTTTTGCTCTTTTTCTTTTCCGTTTTTGAAGAGGGCATTTATTTTATTATGAAGAATGAGATCAGAGATTTTCTTATAGTTGTTGAATTTTTTAAGGGCAACCGCTTTGAGTCTATAGAGTTTGTTCAAGGTTGCATTCCACCAGGGTTTTGGTATGTGATTATAATTGGAGGCAAGTGTGATAAAAGAGGCTGTCTCTATAATGTTATATAACGTTTCTAAGATGTTAGAATCATCGAGCTCGTCAAAGGTTAGGGTTTTTACTGCAGACAATGCTTTATTATAAGAGATTTTCCTGATTTTTGGAATGATAGGCCGATCTATTCCCAACTTGATGGATATTGGCATGTGAGGGCTGCCACTGATTGATACATGCCTAATTTTAGATTCTATAGGGCAGTCCACAAAGTTAACAAAACATAGATCGATGATTGAGGCAGTCGAATTAGCCTTTCTGGTAATGCAGGTAGGATTGTTGTTGTTAACGTTAACAAAACCCCCGCTCGACATTACCCCCTCAAGAATTACTCCCCTTCTATTTGTAATGGTATCCCCCCACGCCATATTCCTGGAATTGAAGTCCCCAAGAATGAGTGTATTCTGAGATGTGTTTACTAACTTTAGAATATTATTTAATTCTTTTTTGAATTCAATGTTACTGCAGTTTTGACTGGAGTAGATTGAAAACAAGCTGAAATTAAGCTTCAGATTGGTGGTGGTAATTGAGCACGAGTTTAGTTTGTTAGGAAAATGAAGTGCCTTAAAGTGAATTCTATTGTGTATTGCGATGGCGGTGCCGCCATAGCCATCAGCTCTGTCTTTTCTGACAATATTATAGTTCCGCAGTTTAACATGGTCAGATGGCTTAAGCCATGTCTCCGCAATTACTATAATGTCAGGATTGGACAATGTTATAAATTGCTCCAATTCGTCAAGATTCTTTAATAGACTTTGTATATTAAGCTGTAAGATTTGAATTATCTTGATTGAACTGTTACTACAGCTGAGTTAATAATTTAGGGCCATCTATCTTTGGGAGCAATTTATGAATCAAGGTCTTAAGAGTTTCATCTGTTATTTCGGAAGCTACTTTTTTATCAGACTCATTTATACAGACATTGTTAAGAAATTTAATTGATTCTAATTTGAGGGTTTTGACAAACTTACTTATTTCAATTCCGTGAAGGGGAGGTGCTTTAGGGGTTGGAGAGGGGGTCTGTCTTTGCGGAGACTTAAAAGGGTTAATCTTTTTTTGTTGTTGGTGAGATCAGATCAATGCCCTGTGAGACCGGACTAGCCCTCGCCCCCTTAATCTTATCTGGTGTTTATCTTTTGTTTTTATTGATTGGCTTATGGATATCACAACTGTTTGACTGATTTGTAGATCTAAATCTCGATTTTAAGATTCTCCATGCACTCCTTCTGGAAAAGTTGCCATGACGCATTATTTTGACAATTTCCTTTTCCTTCCTCCATGACGGACACGACACATCATAAGACCCATGGTTACCGTTGCAGTTTATGCAACACTCTTTTTTGTTGCATGCTTTGCCTTCTTTGCAATCTTTTCCAGCACATCTTCCACAGATTGAGTATTTAACTTTGCAGGATCTAGCTATGTGGCCATATCTCTGGCAGTTGAAACATCGTAGGGGAGAGTTAATAAATTTTTGGGTTTTGAATGAAAGATATAAAATTTTGAGAGAAGAAGGGATTATTGAACCTTTTATGAACACTTTAATTTTATTTGTGGGGAATAATGTTTTTTTGCCATCTATAAACTTGTGCCATTTAATTCTGAATACTTTGACTATTTTAAATTCTGGGTTGGAGATATTGAGCGACTCTAAGATTTGATCTTCTCTTATTTCTTCATCAACTCCGTGTAGGAAGATCGGAGATGCAATAGAATTTATGGGAATGAAGACTTTGTGGTCTTCTGAAAGAGGAGAGTTAATAATGAAATTATTGGCCTGTGATGCTGTATTGAAGGTTATTTTACAGGTATCATTGGCAACTTTAAAAAATTTGATCTATTCCAGGTGTTGATGTTAATTTCATGCCGAGTTTCATGGGATTTAAAGGAAGCCATTCCTTAGAGTCTGATCTGATTTTTTTAATGGAGATGGTAAAGGGACCATTGTCATTTTCTTCGTAAAGAATTTGGTTTGGAATATTGCTGTTCAAAACATTGCTATTAAGGGGTGTGAGTTTATGGACTTCAGGAGTTGATTCAGGTAAAGTTATCAGTTGATTGTTTATGATGTTGATGTCTTCATTTATCGAAGAGTTTGATACTTCTTCTCTAATTGAGTTTGAAATCTGTGGCACTTTTAAGGTGGATTTTTTAATAAGGTCTTTCTGTTTAGAGTTGCTCCTGACTTTTTTGCCTACTTGATCCTTATTGGGGGGAGTGATAATCTCTTTGTCAGTCGATTTGCTGCGAAGACATAGAGAAGTTCTGTTAGAATGAGTAGAGTTAAGGGACGAAATTTTACCCTTGGCATCAGCCATGATGTCGTATACAGTCAAACGTTAGAAATTTAAATTTTTTAATTATTATAGTAAGGAGAGGAGGCGATGAACAGTCCGATCCCACCAAACACACTAATCTGAGTGTAGAGTGCCTAGAAGCCTGTGATCCGCCCAGCACGCCTCGCCACTCAGGTACGTAATTTCAGGAGGATACAGATTTAATTAAAATCATATGTAGAGATTATTATATTGATTATTGTTCAAGAGTAATTGTGAGAAAGATAAGACTATTGAACCAGTTATGTGAGGTATACTAGTATGATTAAAAGTTGTGAAATTTTTATGGTTATTTGAGTTGATAACTGTGTTTTTAGATGCGCGTTGTACCCGTTTTAGAATAAGTAGAGGTCTGATTTTTAGTTGAGCATACTTTATTATTGGTAACTAATATATTGCAAGGAAAGACTAGGATAAAACAGATATAAATATTGACCAGAGTTAATATTATTCTATTTGTGGAGGTTCAGTGCACCATTATTTGGAAAATAAAAGATTGAGGATTGGTAGATTCAAAATTGGAAGTGTTATAGGGGGTAAGGTTTAGAGAATTATAAAAACTATATTGAATTCTGAGTAACTAATTTAATTCTGAAAAGGGCAAATAATTGTAGATGGAAGAATGTATTGAGAATGATTTTTATGTGGGTTTAGACTAAATTAAGTGATTATAGTAACAATGGCAAGTTATAGGGACACATAAGGGGTAGTGAGATCAATATAAGTAGTCATAGTTGTAATGGTTGAGGAAGAATGGATTTATCTACATTTAATTATGGGAAAAGTTGATTTAATTCTAAAAATCTTTTAAAATGGGAAAATTAATAGTTATGCAAATGGAATAGATTAGGTTGTGCAGAGATGGGAATGGAGAGGTTGAGATGGGTTTGGGTTTCGCCTTAAAGAAGATATAAATGTAAGGGATGGAGAGGGGGGTAAAAATTAACCAAGAGTTACTAGATCCCTGTATCAAAATCGAAAATGCACGTTACATAATAGCAGAGCCGAGGGCGAGGATTGAGGAATTAATGTCAAGTGTACAAAAGGCACTCAATCTTTATGAATATAGCTATATTAATTTATATGAAATGTGATAGAAATTGTTGATCAGGTTTAGGATATGCAAAAAATAATTAATAACTATAGGGAGTTTGGAGTTTAGAATTCTTAGTTTACATAGCATAGGAAGTAAGAAGGGGAAATCATGTCGAGGCGTGAGAGACGTAACGTGAACTCCACAAGGTAAAAACGGAAATTTAGTTATCGAGTACAAATTGATGAAATGTTACTCAATTTCTCAGCTAACAAGGACCTTTATATCCAAATTGCTTATGATAATAAAGCCTTGTCAGCGAAAGCTAGAGTATCTGATAACAGGAAAAAAATCAGCGATAAATTAACAACACACTTAAAATCTTAGGAGGTCAACACATTAACATATTAAGGTAACAATATGACAAGTTAAAAACCAAGAATATGAAATAAGGTGCAAAGGGTAACAAAAAACTTATTATGCTGATAACCAAAAGTAAGAAAAAATTTTCTATTAATTAGATAAAACTTTAATAAAACTTTAAAAAGCAGTTATTTTGGTTAACTGTACTATATATGTATGTACACATACTGTAATTTATAATACAGTAATACGTAATTTAATCAATGCAAAATGGCGTTATGAATGAAAATGAATAGGTTAGGTTAACCACGAGGAGATAGAATTAATATAAATGGACTTAAAACTTTCTATTCGTAAACCAAGAACTTTATTATGATTTAAATTTAATTAAATTAGGATGACATTAAAGATTTAAAATTTTTATAGACACATTTTAATGCAACACTAGGAATAACACTTTAAAAAGGAATTAATGTCGTATAAGATCCGCCATTTTGAATATTATAAAAATTCCATAAGAAGCCAGAAAATGAAATTTATCGTTTAAATATTTATGAAGATTATAATTTATAGAACAGCATAAAATTAAAAGTAATAAGAAATTTAAAAACCAGAAAATTTAACTAACATATTAAAATATTAAAAGAAAGTTTAACATAAATCAAGCAATTTAATGAAAGCAAATACTTAGCTTTGTTTTCCAGTAATATAATTTAATAGTTAACATTCTACACTAATATTGCTTCTCTATGTTATGAAAGCACACAAATCAGCAAAATTTAATAAGAACTTAACAAAAGGAAGTACAAATTATTTATTAGTTAACTTTCCACAAAAAATAGACTAGGTGACCACCATTTTGTAATAGAACTATAAAATTTAGAAAAGACGTCCGTCTATTTCCGTGTTCAGAGAGAGAGTGATTTTACGGGACGTTTACTGTTATTGGGGGTATACAGACGGTCACATTCATGGCAAGTAAAACCGGTTTTATAGATGAGAGAGGGAAGGGAGCGGAAGAACTTAACGAAACATTTTTCACGCAAAAGCAAACGAGTGAAAACTTACACACATATAAAATACCCCTTCTTTTTTATATCTTCTTCTTTCTGAGCTCTGCAATTTGTAAAGGATTTTTTTAACATTCTAATTGTGTTCTTCAACCTGTGCAGTTCGTTTCTTTTCTTTAGATACAGAATTGTGCACAAAACCACTTTTGCCAGTTCAATAACTCAGCAACCACAGCTCAGTTTAAGATAAGAATTATAGCAATGATTGAGAATAACATACTCAATACAAAAATGCAATAAACTCAAAATGGTCAAATTTGCACTTAAGCACTTCTGGCTTTTTACTGGAGATATGTGAAAATCTACACAAAAAACATAATATATATTTTTTCTAAAATCGTTTCCTGTGGGAGATATGAGCTATATTTGATATACCCATATCTCCGCGCGAATAACTTGGGATATTATAAAATTTACATTGACGCTCGGCTAAAATCTTTATAATTCCCTTGTTTATGGTCGAAAATGCATAAACTAAACGGTCAAAGTTTCAGTAGGTCACATTTGAACAAATAAGATGTAACATTCATTCCCAATTTATCTTGGGCCTAATAGAATCGGGGTTTTCTGCAATGGGCGAACAAAATTACAACAAAACTTTCTTTTAATGTCCTTCTATGAAGACCAGTCGTAGACACGAAGTAGAGTCGTAGTTGCGTATGATGCGAGTCGACCTGTGGAAAAGGGGCCTTAGATTTGACACAGGATGAACAATGATGACCCTGCTCGCCCTACCGCGGAGCACTCACAGAGAGCATGAAGGGAAGACTTATCTTCTTGAAAGCGATTCCTATAGGTTTGACATCAAACTACCAATTCATTATTTCAGTTTTTTAATACTTGACAATCATTTATTAATTTTCATTTTTATTTATGGTTATTTAAAATTAATAAAAACAAGAAATTTCCCTGTATCCAAGTTTATTTTAATAAAAAACAATATGAAGATTTACATTTTACCTTCATTTAAAAAATAATCGGTAATTCTCTAATTCTATCACTTTTTCTTTTTTCAATCCGCAATTCTGGATTGGTTGTTAGTTCCTGTTCTGCTGGCTGTGTTGGATAAGACAAGCTTTGCTCTAAAGAAGAGCAATTTTCTAAGTACCAATTACTATTGGCTATAAGAAAATTATGCAATACACAACATGCTTATTATCGTTGCTTTTTCCTCGGTGAAGTTGATCTCTTTTTGTAATATTTGGAATCTATTAGATAGGATCCCGAAAGCTCTTTCTATATTTTGCCGTGCACGGCTTAATCTATAATTAAAAGCCACTTTCTTTGGATCTCTAGTAGGGTAGGGATATGGAGTCATTAAGTTTTCCATAAGGGGAAATGCGTTGTCTCCAACGATGACGAACGATGCGTTTCTATTTTTTCCAATACTTCGCGATGGCGGGAAATATTTATCGCTATTATTTAATACAACCATCAAGTCTGATCTACTTGTAACTCCTCCATCGCTTACCTACCATTGCAGCCAACATCCACAAATATAAATTTAGCATTCGCGTCTGCCATTGCTAAAAGCACAATGCTCTTAAAGCCCTTGTAATTGTGGAACATTTGTTCATTTTTTTTGGTTTGAAAGCAACATGCTTCCCATCAAGCGCACCTAAGCACAATGGGAATTGCCAGCGATATTCGAAATCATTGGCGATTTCTACCAATTTTTCTTTTGTATCTGGAAACTAAAATGATACTTATATCAATAAAAATTTAAATTCTATCATTTATGGAGTCACCTTCAAAAATAACTGTCTTCCGTTCCTATAAATAGATTCGCACACTTCTATGAGTGCTGCTCCTAAATAACACTCCGATAATTTTGTGTTCTCGTCTAATTGCTTAAATGTTTCTCCTGTAGCTAAAAATCTTAAGGTAGCAGCTAGCTTCTCTTGAGCAGGTATACAATACCTCATAATTGTATTTTTTCTGGCAATATCCTGCTCGAGTAGCGATAATATCCTACGAAAGCAGGCTTCATCCATCCGTAAATACGATTTGTATTTATCGCTATCAAACGACAGTTTAAATTCATTCAGCAACGCTTGAATGTTTCCCGATTCCGCCCGCGTTTTACGCCACTGTTTAACCCAGCATCTTCTATTTGTCTTTTTCACATTTTGTTGCTCAATTACTTGTCATTTCACTTGTCAACGAAATGCCAAGTCAATTTCATATACACAAACACATGTTTTTTTTTTTTTTTGTGGTAAGATGAAGCTTAGGAGTCACCCTTTGTACTACTAGTCCGTCATTTCTTACAAGTCATGGTGCAGTGTATAGTAGTAAGCTTGATCTGAAGGAGAGATGAAATAGGATAGGTTAGGGGTCTGGAGAGTGCATGAGTAGATGTCGATGAACCTTGCGTTTGAACTCTGAGATGTTATATTTTTTTTTTTTTTATGTGAAAGACTAGAGTCACAGGAAACGCCCTTTATACTGTGTCGACAATCTATTTTCTTCATATAGAGTGCAATGTCGAACAGCAGCTCTAGTCGGGGAAGAAAGGAACTGTCACAACCTACCAGCGATATTTTGCAGTCCACCTACTCCCAACCATTACTGGCGACTTTGTCATCGGGGCATCGAGAAACAACACGCTGGAGTGTTATGCCTCCTGAAACGAGTTGAATCTCATCAACCAACCGATGACATGCGCTTTGGTGAAGCGGGGAAGGGCTAACTAAGGCTATGACAGAAGGAATCAGGAATGTAAAGAGGGAAGAAGAAAGAAGGAAAGTTATGTAAGTGGGAAAGTGGAAAAGGCGAAGGACCGTGGGGCTGGCCGGGATTCGAACCCGGGACCTCTGGGATAGTAGCCAGACGCCTTACTCCCTAGGCTACCGAGGCCCCCAATGAGCTCGGAAACACCGACTGCGGAAGAGAATTCCACAGTCGAGTTGTTCTATTTATAAACGAACTACTAAAACGTAATGTGCGTGAAGGGGAGGGTTGTAGGGTGAAGGGGTGAGCCGAGTTGGCTAGTCTTGTGTTGCGGGAAAAAAATTGCTGTGTAGGCAGGAGGTTTTTGATTTCAGTGGAGCAGTCGCTATGATAAAACTTGCTGAGCGCTGCTACATTCCTACGGTGGCTTAAAGAATCGATGCAAAGGGTGTTATCGCCAATGAGTTTGATGGCGCGGTTTTGCACCTTGTCTAGTCAAGCCAAGGTGGTTTTAGGGGCGCCCGCCCAGATATACGAGTTGTATTCAAGGCGTGGCCGAATGTAGGACTTGTATATTGTAGCCAAGGCAGCTGGATGAAGGAGAAACTTACATCTCTTAAGGAAGCCGAGGCATTGATACGCTTGTTTGGTGACTTGCAGTATGTGATTATTCCATCGCAGATCGTTGGATAGGGTCACGCCGAGGATGTTCAGATATGGATCAGCTGTTATATTATCCTCGCCCACTGAAATGGAGGGAAGGTTGGTGTAGGTGCAGAATAGACAGTACTTGGTTTTGGTTTCATTGAACTCGACACGTTTCTTGCGGCCCCAATCAAGAATGAGTTGAATATCCGCGTTAAGAGAGTTCGACATGAGTTCGCGTTCTAAGAGACAAGGTCTGGCACTTGCTTGTCCTGTGTTGTGGGAGAGGTATGAGTAACGCAAAGTACCGTCATCGGCAAACTATGAAGTGGATTGGAGGGGATTGAGAGCAGATCATTAATAAATATAAGAAAGAGAGTAGGTGAGAGAATCGCCCCTTGGGGAACGCCGGCCGAAATGGAGTGGGGGTTGGATTCGACGCCATTCAATACTACCTTGATTGAACGACCTGAAAGAAAGCTCTAAATCCAGTTCTTTAGAACTGAATCAATACCAATAGCTTGGAGTTTCGACAGCAGAGCGGGATGCCATAGTCTGTCAAAGGCCTTGGAGATATCCTAAGCAACCAGACCAGACTCACCGAAGCCATGGATGCTTTGGTTGATGTGTTCAGTCAGGCACACAAGGTCGCCAGTAGACCTTTTTGGTCTAAAGCCGTACTGCCTGTCGTGAATAATTTGGTTAGATTCTAGCTATTTCATTAACCTTCTTTGGAGAGAACAGAAGTTATTGCTATTGGGCGGTAGTTTAAATGGTCTCTGGCTTCACCTTTTTTGGGAATGGGCTGAACATGAGCTAGTTTCCAAGAGTTGGGATAAACTCCGGAGAAATATGACATGGCGAAAAGTTTGCGCATAGGTTTAGCCAAGGGTGAGGCACACTTTTTGAGTACCATAGGGGGAATATTATCGGGGCCAGTGGATTTATTGACGTCAAGATCTATGAGACATTTATACACCTCTCGTGTCCTGAAGAAAATTCCGTCCATTGAATGGGCGTTGCGATCGAGGACCGGTGGTGACGTATCAGCTAAGTACATCTTCCTTCTTAAGGTAACGAAGAATTTGGGACGAACAGAGATGCCAATAAATCGGCCTTGGATTTGCTTTCTGTTATCACCTCCTTTCCATTAACGAATGGAGGGGTTGAGGAAGAGATAAATTCTTCTTAATGAAAGTTACCAAGGCCCAGAAGTTTTTGCTGCCTACGTGGGTGTTAAGGATCTTACTTCTCAATTTGTTGTCAAATGATACTTTGACCTTCCTGATGATGGAGTTTCAGGAATTTCTCGACTTGATATACTCACGCCGAAGTGACTCGTTTGGGGAACGTTTGTACGCTCTATAAGCGGCTTCCTTGGATTGAATTGTGTTCCTACATTCTCCATTGAACCATCTATTTGGCCTAGGCTTTATAGATATGGTAGAGTGAGGAATGAACAAACACATTCCTGCCCGGCATAGTTCGTACTGGCACTGCAGAAACACAAATTCCAGTCGGTGGCTTGGAAAAAGCGTATAAGTCCCAACCACTTGGCTTTCCCATAGCGCCAGACAGTTTTTTTAGGAACTGTGTTGGTTGGAGTAGAAGATGGATATGGGAAATTAGCGCTGACTAGATTGTGATCCGGTTACCAAGGGGCGAGCTAACTTCGACGGAGTATCGAGTTGGATGAGAAGTAAGAAACAGGTCAAGCAGATGGGCTCCATGACCTTCAACATCCGGAACTCGCGTTGCACAGTTCACGATTTGGTGCAAATTATTTAGGTCTGCAAAGATCTCGGCGTCTTTGCCAGAAACACTGGTGCCATTAGAGTAATTTAGCCAAATGACGTTATGAACGTTGAAGTCACCCGCAACAATGATTTCACACTCCTGGTGGGAAGATAAAAATCCGGAAATTTGTTCTGAGATAGCATCGAAGGCTAATGTGGAGGCTTCATTTCTGATATTAAGGCTTCTGTATAGAAAACAGAAGAATATGACGTGGTTACGAAGAATAATTTTAATCCATAAATGATTAAATTCTGAATATGTACTATTGTACACCTTCTGAAACGCCACGTCATTCCTAATATACACCCTCTTTACAGGCAACAAATTTTTTTCTTTAAACAATTCTACTGAATTTATGAGTTGTTAATTTTTCTGAAAAATGGATAAAACTTTTGCTTTTCCATGCCGTATATGGAAGACGTTGTGTTACAACCACTGAAAGCGTGAAGAAAGAGAATATTGTTTGCTACAATATTTAGAGTATACAGTGCTTCCGGAATACGACCATTTCCCGGTTTTCTGAACTGAAATGAATGCCGGCATTTTTTACATATTTTACGCAAATATTTAAAATGGAAACATTCTTATCCCATATGACTCAATGCAAAAGAAAACCACCATCTACGAGCTCCATCCGATAATTTTTTATTTTGCCGTTATCTGTTAATGGCGTAAAACAACTATATAGTGAAGATTTTGTACCCTTCCGCATTCCTTCTTCATTGAATATTGATAAAGGATAAGGCGCAAGCTCATAAGTAATATTATCTTTTAAATCCTTTTCTGTTTTCTTCGAACTGCACATTCGTTGGAACAGAAGAAGTGAATCGATGGGAGTTAGTGTTTCATCAATTTTGATGCTACTACTTGCAGTACTTATTGGAAGAATCATTTCGCTTAAACTTCACCGACTCTATAGGATGACTAACTATTCGAGAGATCATGTTAACGCGTGTTTCAGTATGAAAGATGACAAATTAGCGGAAATGCGACGATACCTGTGCTAATAGATAGTAACACTTGATTTTTTATAAAAGGATCATGCTGAGCAAACCAGTTATCTAATTTTACGACGCATTATCACGAGTTACTCGAGCAGATCGAGAATCAACGTGTTGCTCTGAAGTTGAGCTGAATATACCGCAGTAACTTTCAACCGATTCGCTAACGTTTTGTCAAAATAACATCCCTAAAGTCCACCGGCATCACTCTACAGAACGTAGCATATAAAGTATTTTCAAATATTTTATACGTTAAACTGCAGCCCTACGCAGAAGAAGCTCTGGGAAACTATCAAAGCGGTTTCCGTCCCGGAAGATCTACCACAGACCATATTTTCACTCTTAGGCAGGTCCTAGAAAAGGCGAATGAATTTAACATAAACATACATTCGCTATTCATAGACTTCAGAAAAGCCTATGATAAAATAAAACGTGAAGAATTATACAAAGCTATGGAGTACCTAAGATTCCCCAAACACCTTGTAAATTTGACCAAAATGACAATGAAAGAGGTATTATGCAGAATAAGAATTGAAGGAGAGCTATCAGAACCATTCAACGCCACAGTAGGACTAAGACAAGGAGATGCCCTATCGTGCTTACTATTTAACGTAGCTATGGAAAAAGTGATAAGAGACGCAGGAATTAACACAGCGGGCAGTATTTTCAACAAGTCGGTACAAATATTGGCGTACGCTGACGACATCGTATTACTAGCCAGATCCCCCGTAGCAATGAAAGAAGCCTTCATATCGCTAGAAAGAGCAGCAAAGAAACTCGGACTAGCAATTAATGAAGTGAAAACGAAATATATGTGCATCTCCAAAAGACGTAATGATCGCCAGAATATGACAATTGATACATACAACATCGAAGCAGTAAAAGAATTTATATATCTAGGGACGCTAATTTCAAAAGACAACGACACGACATTAGAAGTTAAAAGGAGATTAGCGCTGGGAAACAGATGCTACTTTGGGCTACGTAAACATTTCTTATCAAGGAACATATCAAGAAGCACTAAAGTAAAACTGTACAGAACTCTTATAAGGCCAATACTACTGTATGGATCCGAAACCTGGACATTAAGAAGTAACGAAGAACACCTCCTAGGGTGCTTCGAAAGAAAAATCCTGCGCACTATATATGGAGGTATCAACGAAAACGGTGTTTGGAGGAGAAGATACAATCACGAATTGTATCAGTTGTATAAAGATCCAAACATCATAAAAACTATAAAAATTAACAGAATCCGATGGGCAGGACATGTTGAACGTAGCAGTGACGACAGCATAACAAAAATTATTATGAAAAAGAGACCAGACGGACACAGAGGTACGGGACGTCCAAAAAAGAGATATTTAGACAGCGTAGAAGAAGATCTACGAACCCTAGGTATAAGAAATTGGAGACTTCAAGCCAGGGACCGACAGTTCTGGAGGAGGATGTTGCAGGAAGCCAAAGCCAATAACAGGCTGTGGAGCTATTTATGATGATGAAAGTCCACCTAGCGAGTGCAGGATCAGAAAACCCACGACCTTCGGTAAGACCTCCCGAAGTTTTCATTGATCGCATCATTGTTTGTTCGATGGTCATATCTACATAATTCCTGACCAGAATTTATCAGTTCGTCGAATGGTGAAGTAACCTTTCGTGGTAAACTTTTCAAACTCATCTCGTGGCATTTTTTCGTGCAAGACAGCCATATCTTGAAGGTATAATTGAGAAGCTTTTGCGTACAGAAAGTGGCCACTTGCGTCGAAATAAGGCAACATTTTTTGAATTACATCTAAGTGCACATTCCAATTACCAGATCGCTCGGCTTCGATAAATTGTTTCACTAACGTAATCACACGGAAATATTGAATCCGGAGTTTTTCCGTGGGACCCCTTTTTTTAAATTTCTTTCAATTATTCATCGAATCTCATAAAAGCTTGTTGCACATCTATATCTATCTCTGCCTGAAGAACGACAGACCTACCAAAATTATTAACGGCGAGATCCATTGCGTCACGTTCACAATCAGTGAATTCAGTGCAATTCAATTTTTTTTTATCTAGCGCCAAATGAGTAAGGAAGTGAACTCTTATTGCTCTGGAATATGCATGGCCGACCATTATCTTTTCAACGCTATTGGAAGCGTATACAATTTTAAAGACATCTTCTAGACCACTGCCAGTCATAATGTAGCCGACAGGGCCCAAGAATGACATAAGTAAATGAAAACCCCCTAGATATTTGAAAAAAAAAAACACATTTTTAATAAACTTTTGAGGTGTAATAAATCCATAAATATGAACTTTATAGAAAAAAGTAAAGGCAACAAATGTGGGCAATGATGAGCGATATCATCAGTTTTGAAATGACACGTGGAAAGAAAAAGATATTGGGAAATTTTTTTGAATTTTCGTTTTGCGACATTTAAAGCACTATAACTCGTGAAATATTAGCCCTATGTAAAAATAAATTATAGATAATCGTGTGTTCTATAAGTCTTAGGAAGGATTTTTTTATGGCGGGCTAACCGTTAACGAAATATAGTGCAAAGAAAGTGATACATAAAGTTTGAAGCACTATAACTCCGAACATATTGACTTAACAAAAAAAAAATTCTGAACAAAAAAGTTAAATCACTTATTTATCAACAAAAAAGATTATATACATTTTTGTCGAATAACGCATAGTTTATGAGATATAGAATTAAACACGTTTCTCTTCGTTGTAAGTGAAGCATAAGGATGGGGATGACGCCATTTTGAATTTAAGCTCATAAAAATATATAAAAACATTTGGTAAAAAAAATCGCGTGCGGTATTTTTCGCAAAGAAAGAGTACCTATTAACTAGACTAAAGGCTCGGGCACACAGAAAGCGGTCTGTCGCGGCGGGCAGTGATCTACGACCGAGGCGGTCTGGCGGTCTAGTTGTATTACACAACTTAGTATCAGCTCGGTCAAACAGCAGGCGGTCTGTCGCCGCCTGCTAGACTTTGTAGCGACGACAAGCGATCCGGCTATACAAAATTACAAATTTTAGCATGACCGCCTGGCCGCTTTCAGACAAGATGAGTGGAAAAATCGAAATATTAATAGAAAATGTCCGCAAATACAGATTTGTGTTTGATACTTCCCACGAAAATTATAAAAATGTTTTGAAAAAGGCTGAAGCATGGGATGAGATAGCTCAAGAGCTCAATATGACAAGTAAGTATCATTTCATTGTAATCAATTTACTTATAAACGGAAAAATTAAAATTACAGTTATGGTTTTTTTTAAATAATATTACATTTATTTGTTATTTTATGTTGCGTTGTTTATTCTTTGAAAGTAATCAGCAAAACATTCGCGAATTTGCATTGCATCATTAGGCGGCCTTCGATTTGTTAATGTAGTATCCACAAATGCGCGCGTAGGCTCGCACTCTTCTTGAGTTTCTACGCCCGTCCACTCTCTGTTATTATTCTTTTGTATAATGTAATTGTCCAAACAGCAAGTTGCTTTTACAATATAATCCGCAGTTTCAATATCTGCCTCTATAGGTCTTAAAAATATCCGCCATTTCATGGCCAATATAACAAATGCTGGGCTGAGATGCAAATTGAATTGTTTCTTTCGTGCATTGTTGATTACTCCTTGTTTAGGATATGGTCTCATTAAATAACTTTGAAGTGCAAAGCCTTCATCACCAACCAAAACATGTGTCGGGGTGTCTGTACCCGGCAGTGGTTTCAGCGGTAGAAGATTTTCCATCAATGTACTCTCGGTAAAAAAGTGAATTTTCGAAAATACTGCTGTCGCTGTGACGCCCATAACTTCCTATGTCAACTACCATAAACTTATAGTATGGGTCAACTACTGCTAGAAGAACGAGCGAAAAAAAAATTTTATAACAGAAAAACTGCGACCCACTGTTAATTCCAGTTTGGAAATCCCCAACGCAGTTTGGAAATCCCCAAAGTTCTGCAAATCCTTCCTCAGCTCTGTTCCAATCTCTAGCGTAGATTTAGGTAAATATTTTGGTTGTAGAATATTCCAAATTTCTTGACAAACTTCCTTCACAATTTTGGAGACAGTAGAACGACCCAATCGAAAAGAGAAAGCAATAGTCTGATAAGTGTCGCCTGTAGCCAAATGTCTGAAAAGAAATCAATGCCTCGTTAACTTAACAAAGATATTGTATTTACTGTATTGTTTCAGGTGATGCAGCGAAAACAAAATGGAAAAATTTACGTGACTCTTATATGAGGTTCAAGAAGACCAAAAAAGGTGAAACAGGGAAGGCCACAAAATATTCGAAGTGGCCACGGAGTAGTCAAATGTCATTTCTGGATAATACGCTTAAATATGGTCTCCAGAGTAGCAATATCACACAAGTGACAAGAGAAATTGGGGGTGGAAGCCCCTCACAAGAGCCTACGTCGCCGCTAGTGACCAACAGTGATGAATCGAATCAACTCGATTCACCACCAGAAATGCTCCCTCCACCGAGGAAGAAAATGAGGTCACATAGTGAAGCCAAAGAAAATATTTCTACAGGTTCAGAAGTTGACAAAGTAATTACCTTTTTACAAAGAAATAAATCACAGGAAAAAAATATTGACGGGGTAGATCACTTGTTCCTGAGTTACGCTGCAACTTTTAAAACATTCCGGCCAATCAAATCAATATTAAAGTTAAAACTGGCTAGTCTCTTCTCAGAAACCGAACTGAATGAGCTTAATGAACAAGTAGTATCACAAACAACATCTGCATCAAGTTCAAATGTATTGGAAACACAGGGTTTCACAAGTTATAACTACTCTGAAGAAACATTGGATTTTAGCATGGGATCACATTCAACTATAAATAGTGGCAATGCATTCCTTTCTGGCCGTGGTGTACTGCAAAATTTTAATTCTAATAATAATTAATAACGATTTTTAAGTTTGTAATTTCCTTTATCTTTTGTTTGTTTTTAATATATGTTTCATAACTTACCTTAAACATATGGCTAGTCTTTGCCTTGTTTCAATTGGTTTTCTCCAGTTCGTAGTACACTTTTAAATCCTGCATTTTATCAAATCATGCAATTCCTCGAAACATTCTCGAGACATACGAAAATACTTGAAAAATCTATCTTCATGTGACTCCAATTCAATACATAAGCGGTGGTATTCCCCTAATTGTTCTCTCTTCTTATTAATTGCATGGACCCAACATCGTCTTTTCTTCTTTTTGCCTTGCATAAACAGAAGGAGGAGTTCTTCGTCCGAGGTCATACTCAATTGTATGTAAATAAATAAGAAAATTCACTACTATTTCCCTAGAAGAACGCGACCAGACTGGACCGCTCACACAAAAATATCGCGTTCTATGTGTAGCCCCATATCGCAGACCGCCGCGAGGACCGCTGGGTCTCTGCCCGCCGCGACAGACCGCTTTCTGTGTGCCCGAGCCTTTAAAATGGAGAAAAACGATCTCAAAATTTGCATCTTTGTTCGTAACAAATGAATACGGATATGAATGTTCGGTGTGCGACAGACTGTGGTTCAAGAATGATCTAAAAGAAATTACCGCCCCGCAAATGGAAGTGCTTGAAAAGTGGTATAAGAACGAATACCGACTATTCGAAAAAAAAAAAAACGAATACATTGAAATTTGCAATGGATGTAGAAACCAAAGATTATCTATTTTCAATAAGATGTGACACTCTCGAATCACAAACACACCTAAAATTTTTCATAAATACATAAACAAAAATCTCCTATTAGCTGAAAAAGAATAACTACAGTGCTTTTTATCCAAACAACTGTCTTATGCAAATTCCCATTAAAAAGAAAGAGTAAGTACGAAGCATATCGCAAAAACAAAAAACACACCCATAAAATGTTTACAATAAATAAACACCGGTTTTTTTTACAATGCATTTTTAATGGCGATCTCCGGCATATGGCATGGTGTTAGTGGTTCAATTTCAACCAGCCCACACAATGTAAATTATAGGGAAATGTGGAACTGACACAAAATTAATACATGTACAAGGGGTACACGCATTACAAACAGGAAATTTTTCATCCCATAGTTTTAAAGGCGATCCCCGGCAATCATGGTTGTGTTAGCACTGATAATAGAAATATCACAGGCTAGTGCAAAAGTTTCGTGTAATGAAACATGGTTGAGAAATTTAAATAAATGCGATTTGCTTATCGTGAAAATACCACAGGATCACCGTGTTTGTGAAAGGCATTTCGATGAAAATATGGTTTTAAAAACATCAAATCGTTTGAAAAAAATGGCTTATCCAATTAATATAAGTAATTATAATATAGATCAAAATCCAACAAGTTCGAAAGTTATAATTTTAGATAATATTTTGTTGGTCCCGGGCGGAAGTACAGAAGATAACGAAGTCACAGTAGCGCCAACTGCAGCAACTTCTACAGGGCAATGCGAAGAAGAAATGGTGACGGGGTTTGATGTTTGTGATTATGCATTTTCGACAACTCATAAATATGTATACCCAAACGGATAATAAGGGTCTAAAGCACGCGGAAGGTGAAGTAGAAAAATTGAGAACCGAATGCGAAAATTTAAGAAAAGAATTAAAAAAATTACGTGAAGATAAGGAAAGTAATGCTTCATTTATAGAAAAAGCAAAACAAATTTTACCTCCGGAATTGACACATGTGATTGAAAACCATGTCAAAAATTATCAACACCGTCATAAAGGGTGGAGATATTCTAACAATTTTAAAAAATTCTGTTTAAGCATATATTTTATAGCACCCTCCGCCTATTATTTTTTATCAAAAAATATGAATTTACCTACAAAAAGAACTCTTTTGAGATTTATTCAAGGGTGGCCTTCTGGACCCGGATTCCACGATGGGTTATTTAATTCTTTAAAGTTAAAAATTCAGCATCTACCTGACATGGCAAAAAATTGTATAATTTGTTTAGACGAAATTTCCTTGAAAACAAATTTATTTTTTGACAAATCAAACGGAGAAATTATTGGATTAGAAGACATTGGGAGTCATAAAACCAAAATGCCAGCTAATTACGCAATAGTTGTTACGGTAAAAGGGATTACTCATCGTTATAAGCAATTGGTAGGGTATTATTTTGTAAAATCAGCTTGTCCTTCTAAAGCAATAGCGGAAATAATATAAATAACGGTAAAACAATTAGTGAACGTTAATATGAAGCCGCGAATAATTATTTCGGACCAAGGAGGGAATTTCATCGGTCTTAACAAATTAAAGGGAATTTCCTATACAAATCCTTATTTGTACATAAATAATGTTAAACTATATTATATGTTTGATACTCCACATTTACTTAAGTCGTTATGGAGAAATTTTATAAAATATAATTATTATTTTAGAAAATAATAGACAGGCAAGCTGGAAAGATGTTGAAAGCTTTTATTCAGTTGATAAAAGTCGACCATTTAAACTGACCCCTAAATTACGGAACGAAAACATCTTTCCAAATACTTTTCAAAAAATGAGAGTCAAGCTGGCTGCTCAAGTGGTAAGCGCAACAGTCGCATCAGGAATTTATGCACTTGCTAGTGCAAATGCAGCAACTTCAAGCGGTATTAATACGGCTGAAGTAATTGACAAATTCGATTCATTGTATGATATATTCAATTCATCAAAATTCAATGAATCAAAAAAGTTAAGGAGGCCATTTTCTGGACATCCAGATCAGTTAAATTTTTTAAATGAAATGAAAAGTTTTATAAAAAGTCTTTCATTTTTAGACGAAACTAAAAATGTCACTAAATATAAATGTTT
The DNA here is from genome assembly GCA_949987705.1 of Thereva unica. Classification (NCBI taxonomy): domain Eukaryota; kingdom Metazoa; phylum Arthropoda; class Insecta; order Diptera; family Therevidae; genus Thereva; species Thereva unica. The sequence goes on from CATLJY010000793.1 coordinate 64,159, forward strand.
TACTTAGTTTACACGAAGAATTAAAATTTGAAAATATTTCATTCCTTCTCACTCGCAATTTGAATCAGGATAGTTTGGAAAATACATTCGGTGTTTCGCGAAAGCGAGGTGGAAATTCAAAATTATTAACGCCCTATCAATTTAATGCACATTTAAAAAATCTTTTTCGGCGAAATATATGGAAAATATTACATCAGGTAATTGTGAACCTACAGTAAATTTAGAATTATCGGATATTGAAATAGATAATGAGGAAACACCAACGAGTTTTCAACCTTTGTATGAATTTAATGTAGAGCCAGATTATAAAACCATAGATTTTGGTTGTAAAAATGCTTTTTTTATTTTGGCGGTTGGCTACTTAAAAAGTATAGAGCCCATCATAAATGTGAAGCTCAACTTGATAATGAACCCAATGAATACACAATTTTCATTGATTTCAAAGAATATGCTGCCGGAAAATTAATCAGGCCTCCACAAAATTTTATGGATAGTGTGGAAAATTTAGAAAATAAATTTATCGGGTGTTTTAATAATTTATTTACGGAAAAAAGTATAGAACAAAAATTTTTTGAGAAAATTAGAAATCATTTTAATTATGATTGTTGTAAAAACCAAGACAAAGGTTATTTTGTTAAACTGTACATTAGAGTTAGGATTTATAAATTTTTAAAAAATTTTAACAAAAAAGTAAAAACATATGACAACAGACACAAGATGTTAAGTGTGCTGCATTTGTAAAATTTTGTTTTCTTTATTTTTAAATCCGCTTATAATATAATACCCTGAAAATGATAATAAATAGGAAATTGAATCTGGGCTAGTAGATGAGAGAAGAACACCAACGAACAGGAGGTTGTAATTACTTCTCCACAACATGGATTAGGCCTACAGGGGATATCATGACTACAATAAAGCGCCCTCAATTCTACCTCAATGGTGGTGTGGAAAAGAATTTATAATTTTGTTACTTAATCCTTATAGACAATTTGCGACAAAAAATTTTCCCTTCAAAACTTTTCCAAACGTCTGTCCCGATAGCCAAGGAACAATTATTTGTCCAGAAATAATCCACTAAACGATTCGCCACTTAGCGAAAACACTCCGCATAATTAATTTCATAAAATGAAATAAAAACTAAGCTTCTAGCTCTTATTCCAAGGTTTAGTTTTTAAATCGCCATATTTGACTTGCGTATGTCATTAAATTTATTTTAAACCAAAAAATTTCATTAAATTATATGCACACCCTGTAAAAATTGTATCAATTTCCACTTTGTTCCTCATCACATTGCATCCTTTTCTTAAAAATTGCTATCTATTTCTTACAATTCCGGCAAGGTCGTTTAAATAACGGTACGAAGGTCACAAATAGATAATCGAAAACGTCACGAGTGTCACATCTTATTGTAATAGATAAATCTTTGGTAGAAACTCGCTTGGTAAGAAAAAAAAATGTAAATGTATATAATTAAAACGTTGTCACGTTGAATATCCGCCGACCATTTTTTCCCCACGACTTCTGACCACTGGGCCTAAGTTGTGCGACGATCACCGGTTGCGCAGCGGTCGTAGGCTGGGTGACGGTAGTTGGCTGAGCGACAGCTGGCGGTTCCTTTAAGCTCCTCTCCACCTCGGTTTTGGGAGAGCTTGTTGCCTTCCGTTTGCTGCCGCCCGTGGCTGTTGAGGGGGAGACCGTTCGCCAGTTTCTCCGTAATTGCATATACTTCCCGGTTTGCAGAGGCGACATGTCAACGAGATATTGGAGCTTTGGCAACCCCTGTTTAATCTCCATGTTGACGTTCTTCTTTTTGCCTGTCCAAGCCACCATTCTCGTCATGGCCCCGAGTTGGTTGTCGGTCTCTTTTGCGGCTACTTCAAGCAGCCTCACGAGCTCCATCCAGGGGACCTGTCCGCGCTCCTCCTCCGTGGCCGTTTTTTTTAGGCCCCTGTAAGGTGCAATGACTTTCTATCGATTGATTAGTAATTATTACATTGTAATTAACTAGTTTTATAATTTAGACATGGGTGGCGTGCATAGGGTGCATTTTAGGAGGGGGCAAACTTTAACCTTGAGATTTGACCCCCTTAGGGGCAAATGCGGATTTTTATTTTATTTTTTGCGTGTAGTACGCTTCAAGACGAAAATTTTGAGGGGTCAAACATCCTCCTACCATTTTTCTTGGGGCCGTGGTGACGATTTTAGTAAAGTGCATAAAGTGCATTTTACCTGTTGCAACCATAAATAAATTTTTTTTACCCCCTTAGAGGCAAGGTGGATTTTTTTTTGTATTTTTCCCATGTAGTAGGGACCGTTACGCAAATTTTGAGCGGTTATACACCCTCCTACCATTTATTTTGAGGGCGTGGGAGGTAAATTAAGGTCAATTTTAATGCATTTTTAATGCATTTTTTGAGGCATGTGCAATTCGATGTAATTTGAGGCCCCTGTAAGGTGCAATGACTTTCTATCAATTGATTAGTAATTATTACATTGTAATTAACTAGTTTTATAATTTAGACATGGGTGGCGTGCATAGGGTGCATTTTAGGAGGGGGCAAACTTTAACCTTGAGATTTGACCCCCTTAGAGGCAAATGCGGATTTTTATTTTATTTTTTGCGTGTAGTACGCTTCAAGACGAAAATTTTGAGGGGTCAAACATCCTCCTACCATTTTTTTTGGGGGCGTGGTGACGATTTTAGTAAAGTGCATAAAGTGCATTTTACCTGTTGGAACCATAAATAAATTTTTTTGACCCCCTTAGAGGCAAGGTGGATTTTTTTTTGTATTTTTCCCATGTAGTAGGGACCGTTACGCAAATTTTGAGCGGTTATACACCCTCCTACCATTTATTTTGAGGACGTGGGAGGTAAATTAAGGTCAATTTTAATGCATTTTTAATGCATTTTTTGAGGCATGTGCAATTCGATGTAATTTGAGGCCCCTGTAAGGTGCAATGACTTTCTATCAATTGATTAGTAATTATTACATTGTAATTAACTAGTTTTATAATTTAGACATGGGTGGCGTGCATAGGGTGCATTTTAGGAGGGGGCAAACTTTAACCTTGAGATTTGACCCCCTTAGGGGTAAATGCGAATTTTTATTTTATTTTTTGCGTGTAGTACGCTTCAAGACGAAAATTTTGAGGGGTCAAACATCCTCCTACCATTTTTCTTGGGGCCGTGGTGACGATTTTAGTAAAGTGCATAAAGTGCATTTTACCTGTTGCAACCATAAATAAATTTTTTTGACCCCCTTAGAGGCAAGGTGGATTTTTTTTTGTATTTTTCCCATGTAGTAGGGACCGTTACGCAAATTTTGAGCGGTTATACACCCTCCTACCATTTATTTTGAGGGCGTGGGAGGTAAATTAAGGTCAATTTTAATGCATTTTTAATGCATTTTTTGAGGCATGTGCAATTCGATGTAATTTGAGGCCCCTGTAAGGTGCAATGACTTTCTATCGATTGATTAGTAATTATTACATTGTAATTAACTAGTTTTATAATTTAGACATGGGTGGCGTGCATAGGGTGCATTTTAGGAGGGGGCAAACTTTAACCTTGAGATTTGACCCCCTTAGGGGCAAATGCGGATTTTTATTTTATTTTTTGCGTGTAGTACGCTTCAAGACGAAAATTTTGAGGGGTCAAACATCCTCCTACCATTTTTCTTGGGGCCGTGGTGACGATTTTAGTAAAGTGCATAAAGTGCATTTTACCTGTTGCAACCATAAATAAATTTTTTTGACCCCCTTAGAGGCAAGGTGGATTTTTTTTTGTATTTTTCCCATGTAGTAGGGACCGTTACGCAAATTTTGAGCGGTTATACACCCTCCTACCATTTATTTTGAGGGCGTGGGAGGTAAATTAAGGTCAATTTTAATGCATTTTTTGAGGCATGTGCAATTCGATGTAATTTGAGGCCCCTGTAAGGTGCAATGACTTTCTATCAATTGATTAGTAATTATTACATTGTAATTAACTAGTTTTATAATTTAGACATGGGTGGCGTGCATAGGGTGCATTTTAGGAGGGGGCAAACTTTAGCCTTGAGATTTGACCCCCTTAGAGGCAAATGCGGATTTTTATTTTATTTTTTGCGTGTAGTACGCTTCAAGACGAAAATTTTGAGGGGTCAAACATCCTCCTACCATTTTTCTTGGGGCCGTGGTGACGATTTTAGTAAAGTGCATAAAGTGCATTTTACCTGTTGCAACCATAAATAAATTTTTTTGACCCCCTTAGAGGCAAGGTGGATTTTTTTTTGTATTTTTCCCATGTAGTAGGGACCGTTACGCAAATTTTGAGCGGTTATACACCCTCCTACCATTTATTTTGAGGGCGTGGGAGGTAAATTAAGGTCAATTTTAATGCATTTTTAATGCATTTTTTGAGGCATGTGCAATTCGATGTAATTTGAGGCCTCTGTAAGGTGCAATGACTTTCTATCGATTGATTAGTAATTATTACATTGTAATTAACTAGTTTTATAATTTAGACATGGGTGGCGTGCATAGGGTGCATTTTAGGAGGGGGCAAACTTTAACCTTGAGATTTGACCCCCTTAGGGGCAAATGCGGATTTTTATTTTATTTTTTGCGTGTAGTACGCTTCAAGACGAAAATTTTGAGGGGTCAAACATCCTCCTACCATTTTTCTTGGGGCCGTGGTGACGATTTTAGTAAAGTGCATAAAGTGCATTTTACCTGTTGGAACCATAAATAAATTTTTTTGACCCCCTTAGAGGCAAGGTGGATTTTTTTTTTGTATTTTTCCCATGTAGTAGGGACCGTTACGCAAATTTTGAGCGGTTATACACCCTCCTACCATTTATTTTGAGGGCGTGGGAGGTAAATTAAGGTCAATTTTAATGCATTTTTAATGCATTTTTTGAGGCATGTGCAATTCGATGTAATTTGAGGCCCCTGTAAGGTGCAATGACTTTCTATCAATTGATTAGTAATTATTACATTGTAATTAACTAGTTTTATAATTTAGACATGGGTGGCGTGCATAGGGTGCATTTTAGGAGGGGGCAAACTTTAACCTTGAGATTTGACCCCCTTAGAGGCAAATGCGGATTTTTATTTTATTTTTTGCGTGTAGTACGCTTCAAGACGAAAATTTTGAGGGGTCAAACATCCTCCTACCATTTTTTTTGGGGGCGTGGTGACGATTTTAGTAAAGTGCATAAAGTGCATTTTACCTGTTGGAACCATAAATAAATTTTTTTGACCCCCTTAGAGGCAAGGTGGATTTTTTTTTGTATTTTTCCCATGTAGTAGGGACCGTTACGCAAATTTTGAGCGGTTATACACCCTCCTACCATTTATTTTGAGGGCGTGGGAGGTAAATTAAGGTCAATTTTAATGCATTTTTAATGCATTTTTTGAGGCATGTGCAATTCGATGTAATTTGAGGCCCCTGTAAGGTGCAATGACTTTCTATCGATTGATTAGTAATTATTACATTGTAATTAACTAGTTTTATAATTTAGACATGGGTGGCGTGCATAGGGTGCATTTTAGGAGGGGGCAAACTTTAACCTTGAGATTTGACCCCCTTAGGGGCAAATGCGGATTTTTATTTTATTTTTTGCGTGTAGTACGCTTCAAGACGAAAATTTTGAGGGGTCAAACATCCTCCTACCATTTTTCTTGGGGCCGTGGTGACGATTTTAGTAAAGTGCATAAAGTGCATTTTACCTGTTGCAACCATAAATAAATTTTTTTGACCCCCTTAGAGGCAAGGTGGATTTTTTTTTGTATTTTTCCCATGTAGTAGGGACCGTTACGCAAATTTTGAGCGGTTATACACCCTCCTACCATTTATTTTGAGGGCGTGGGAGGTAAATTAAGGTCAATTTTAATGCATTTTTAATGCATTTTTTGAGGCATGTGCAATTCGATGTAATTTGAGGCCCCTGTAAGGTGCAATGACTTTCTATCAATTGATTAGTAATTATTACATTGTAATTAACTAGTTTTATAATTTAGACATGGGTGGCGTGCATAGGGTGCATTTTAGGAGGGGGCAAACTTTAACCTTGAGATTTGACCCCCTTAGAGGCAAATGCGGATTTTTATTTTATTTTTTGCGTGTAGTACGCTTCAAGACGAAAATTTTGAGGGGTCAAACATCCAACAAGGTGGATTTTTTTTTTGTATTTTTCCCATGTAGTAGGGACCGTTACGCAAATTTTGAGCGGTTATACACCCTCCTACCATTTATTTTGAGGGCGTGGGAGGTAAATTAAGGTCAATTTTAATGCATTTTTAATGCATTTTTTGAGGCATGTGCAATTCGATGTAATTTGAGGCCCCTGTAAGGTGCAATGACTTTCTATCAATTGATTAGTAATTATTACATTGTAATTAACTAGTTTTATAATTTAGACATGGGTGGCGTGCATAGGGTGCATTTTAGGAGGGGGCAAACTTTAACCTTGAGATTTGACCCCCTTAGAGGCAAATGCGGATTTTTATTTTATTTTTTGCGTGTAGTACGCTTCAAGACGAAAATTTTGAGGGGTCAAACATCCAACAAGGTGGATTTTTTTTTTGTATTTTTCCCATGTAGTAGGGACCGTTACGCAAATTTTGAGCGGTTATACACCCTCCTACCATTTATTTTGAGGGCGTGGGAGGTAAATTAAGGTCAATTTTAATGCATTTTTAATGCATTTTTTGAGGCATGTGCAATTCGATGTAATTTGAGGCCCCTGTAAGGTGCAATGACTTTCTATCAATTGATTAGTAATTATTACATTGTAATTAACTAGTTTTATAATTTAGACATGGGTGGCGTGCATAGGGTGCATTTTAGGAGGGGGCAAACTTTAACCTTGAGATTTGACCCCCTTAGAGGCAAATGCGGATTTTTATTTTATTTTTTGCGTGTAGTACGCTTCAAGACGAAAATTTTGAGGGGTCAAACATCCTCCTACCATTTTTCTTGGGGCCGTGGTGACGATTTTAGTAAAGTGCATAAAGTGCATTTTACCTGTTGCAACCATAAATAAATTTTTTTGACCCCCTTAGAGGCAAGGTGGATTTTTTTTTGTATTTTTCCCATGTAGTAGGGACCGTTACGCAAATTTTGAGCGGTTATACACCCTCCTACCATTTATTTTGAGGGCGTGGGAGGTAAATTAAGGTCAATTTTAATGCATTTTTAATGCATTTTTTGAGGCATGTGCAATTCGATGTAATTTGAGGCCCCTGTAAGGTGCAATGACTTTCTATCAATTGATTAGTAATTATTACATTGTAATTAACTAGTTTTATAATTTAGACATGGGTGGCGTGCATAGGGTGCATTTTAGGAGGGGGCAAACTTTAACCTTGAGATTTGACCCCCTTAGAGGCAAATGCGGATTTTTATTTTATTTTTTGCGTGTAGTACGCTTCAAGACGAAAATTTTGAGGGGTCAAACATCCTCCTACCATTTTTTTTGGGGGCGTGGTGACGATTTTAGTAAAGTGCATAAAGTGCATTTTACCTGTTGGAACCATAAATAAATTTTTTTGACCCCCTTAGAGGCAAGGTGGATTTTTTTTTGTATTTTTCCCATGTAGTAGGGACCGTTACGCAAATTTTGAGCGGTTATACACCCTCCTACCATTTATTTTGAGGGCGTGGGAGGTAAATTAAGGTCAATTTTAATGCATTTTTAATGCATTTTTTGAGGCATGTGCAATTCGATGTAATTTGAGGCCCCTGTAAGGTGCAATGACTTTCTATCGATTGATTAGTAATTATTACATTGTAATTAACTAGTTTTATAATTTAGACATGGGTGGCGTGCATAGGGTGCATTTTAGGAGGGGGCAAACTTTAACCTTGAGATTTGACCCCCTTAGGGGCAAATGCGGATTTTTATTTTATTGTTTGCGTGTAGTACGCTTCAAGACGAAAATTTTGAGGGGTCAAACATCCTCCTACCATTTTTCTTGGGGCCGTGGTGACGATTTTAGTAAAGTGCATAAAGTGCATTTTACCTGTTGCAACCATAAATAAATTTTTTTGACCCCCTTAGAGGCAAGGTGGATTTTTTTTTGTATTTTTCCCATGTAGTAGGGACCGTTACGCAAATTTTGAGCGGTTATACACCCTCCTACCATTTATTTTGAGGGCGTGGGAGGTAAATTAAGGTCAATTTTAATGCATTTTTAATGCATTTTTTGAGGCATGTGCAATTCGATGTAATTTGAGGCCCCTGTAAGGTGCAATGACTTTCTATCAATTGATTAGTAATTATTACATTGTAATTAACTAGTTTTATAATTTAGACATGGGTGGCGTGCATAGGGTGCATTTTAGGAGGGGGCAAACTTTAACCTTGAGATTTGACCCCCTTAGAGGCAAATGCGGATTTTTATTTTATTTTTTGCGTGTAGTACGCTTCAAGACGAAAATTTTGAGGGGTCAAACATCCTCCTACCATTTTTTTTGGGGGCGTGGTGACGATTTTAGTAAAGTGCATAAAGTGCATTTTACCTGTTGGAACCATAAATAAATTTTTTTGACCCCCTTAGAGGCAAGGTGGATTTTTTTTTTGTATTTTTCCCATGTAGTAGGGACCGTTACGCAAATTTTGAGCGGTTATACACCCTCCTACCATTTATTTTGAGGGCGTGGGAGGTAAATTAAGGTCAATTTTAATGCATTTTTAATGCATTTTTTGAGGCATGTGCAATTCGATGTAATTTGAGGCCCCTGTAAGGTGCAATGACTTTCTATCGATTGATTAGTAATTATTACATTGTAATTAACTAGTTTTATAATTTAGACATGGGTGGCGTGCATAGGGTGCATTTTAGGAGGGGGCAAACTTTAACCTTGAGATTTGACCCCCTTAGGGGCAAATGCGGATTTTTATTTTATTTTTTGCGTGTGGGTTGCGTTGACATCGCAGACATCGGGGCCACCGCTTCAGCTCCAACCTGGTCGTCAGCGTCCGAGGGCCGCTTTGAGCTCCGGGTTTCGACCTCTCTGGTGACTGTTCCTTCTGTGCTTGGGGTGGGGCTCTAGTCCGGTCGGGGTTGATGGCGGGGCCGACTTCGTGACCTCTTTGGTGGCTGCCTCCTTACTACAGCCCGCCACACTTGGGAGAGGTTGTGTAGTACCCTCACGCCGTGCCAGAGGTGACCTCGTCACTTTTGAGTTGCTTCCGAACAAGGCCTGTCGTTCGGCAGCTAGCTCAGCCGCTTTTTTTGCCTCTGATCCTGCTGTTTGGCAGCTTCTTCTTTATTTGTTTCCTCCGTTTTTTGTTTTGTGTTTTTCTTTTCATTTGTTTTGTTGATATCCCTATGTTCCCACGAGTGTTGCTGGAAAATAAAGTCCGCCCTGGCAGAGCCGCATTACCAGTGGAAGGCACTTTTACACACCGATCTTGCCGGGAATCGGTGCGGACCGTTGGCGACCAGCCTCTTTACCACAAGCTTACCTTTCAGCCATCGGCACGGTGCCTCCATTGGAGGCTTCCCCTATCCATCACCTGGGTAGTCGTCCGATGCGGGATCAGCAAAACCTGGCACGGATTAATGTAAATAAAAATAACATTTATAATAATAAGAATAATAATAACAAAACTTTTAAGCCCATAACATATTTACCTTGTAATTTCTCTTTCCAAAAACTCCTCGTTTTTTTTAACTTCCCAGTATAGGAAGTTATTTCGACGTATTTTCATCTTTCAAGGTTCCAGGAGCATTTTAAGCAAAAAATTGGGAGGAAGTATATGTGTGTGTGCGTACGGATGTGGTCATTTTTTCCTGCACGATATCGCGCGAACCAAAAAAGATATCGACTTCGTTGAGGTGTCGTTCGAAGCGTATTAACCGAAATATGATCATAAAATTCGGTCGAGCCGTTTTTTGTTTAAGCGGCGTAAGTGATTTTTGTACCTGCACGATATCGCGCGAACTATAAAAGATATCGACTTAGTTGGCGTGCCGTGCCGTTCAAAAAGTATTAATCAAAATATGATCTGAAAAGATTTTCATAAAATTCGGTCGAACCGTTTTTTTGTGTAAACGACGTTTATGATGCAATGCCTGTAAGGTGCAATGACTTTCTATCGATTGATTAGTAATTATTACATTGTAATTAACTAGTTTTATAATTTAGACATGGGTGGCGTGCATAGGGTGCATTTTAGGAGGGGGCAAACTTTAACCTTGAGATTTGACCCCCTTAGGGGCAAATGCGGATTTTTATTTTATTTTTTGCGTGTAGTACGCTTCAAGACGAAAATTTTGAGGGGTCAAACATCCTCCTACCATTTTTCTTGGGGCCGTGGTGACGATTTTAGTAAAGTGCATAAAGTGCATTTTACCTGTTGCAACCATAAATAAATTTTTTTGACCCCCTTAGAGGCAAGGTGGATTTTTTTTTGTATTTTTCCCATGTAGTAGGGACCGTTACGCAAATTTTGAGCGGTTATACACCCTCCTACGGTAAATTAAGGTCAATTTTAATGCATTTTTAATGCATTTTTTGAGGCATGTGCAATTCGATGTAATTTGAGGCCTCTGTAAGGTGCAATGACTTTCTATCGATTGATTAGTAATTATTACATTGTAATTAACTAGTTTTATAATTTAGACATGGGTGGCGTGCATAGGGTGCATTTTAGGAGGGGGCAAACTTTAACCTTGAGATTTGACCCCCTTAGGGGCAAATGCGGATTTTTATTTTATTTTTTGCGTGTAGTACGCTTCAAGACGAAAATTTTGAGGGGTCAAACATCCTCCTACCATTTTTCTTGGGGCCGTGGTGACGATTTTAGTAAAGTGCATAAAGTGCATTTTACCTGTTGGAACCATAAATAAATTTTTTTGACCCCCTTAGAGGCAAGGTGGATTTTTTTTTTGTATTTTTCCCATGTAGTAGGGACCGTTACGCAAATTTTGAGCGGTTATACACCCTCCTACCATTTATTTTGAGGGCGTGGGAGGTAAATTAAGGTCAATTTTAATGCATTTTTAATGCATTTTTTGAGGCATGTGCAATTCGATGTAATTTGAGGCCCCTGTAAGGTGCAATGACTTTCTATCAATTGATTAGTAATTATTACATTGTAATTAACTAGTTTTATAATTTAGACATGGGTGGCGTGCATAGGGTGCATTTTAGGAGGGGGCAAACTTTAACCTTGAGATTTGACCCCCTTAGAGGCAAATGCGGATTTTTATTTTATTTTTTGCGTGTAGTACGCTTCAAGACGAAAATTTTGAGGGGTCAAACATCCTCCTACCATTTTTTTTGGGGGCGTGGTGACGATTTTAGTAAAGTGCATAAAGTGCATTTTACCTGTTGGAACCATAAATAAATTTTTTTGACCCCCTTAGAGGCAAGGTGGATTTTTTTTTGTATTTTTCCCATGTAGTAGGGACCGTTACGCAAATTTTGAGCGGTTATACACCCTCCTACCATTTATTTTGAGGGCGTGGGAGGTAAATTAAGGTCAATTTTAATGCATTTTTAATGCATTTTTTGAGGCATGTGCAATTCGATGTAATTTGAGGCCCCTGTAAGGTGCAATGACTTTCTATCGATTGATTAGTAATTATTACATTGTAATTAACTAGTTTTATAATTTAGACATGGGTGGCGTGCATAGGGTGCATTTTAGGAGGGGGCAAACTTTAACCTTGAGATTTGACCCCCTTAGGGGCAAATGCGGATTTTTATTTTATTTTTTGCGTGTAGTACGCTTCAAGACGAAAATTTTGAGGGGTCAAACATCCTCCTACCATTTTTCTTGGGGCCGTGGTGACGATTTTAGTAAAGTGCATAAAGTGCATTTTACCTGTTGCAACCATAAATAAATTTTTTTGACCCCCTTAGAGGCAAGGTGGATTTTTTTTTGTATTTTTCCCATGTAGTAGGGACCGTTACGCAAATTTTGAGCGGTTATACACCCTCCTACCATTTATTTTGAGGGCGTGGGAGGTAAATTAAGGTCAATTTTAATGCATTTTTAATGCATTTTTTGAGGCATGTGCAATTCGATGTAATTTGAGGCCCCTGTAAGGTGCAATGACTTTCTATCAATTGATTAGTAATTATTACATTGTAATTAACTAGTTTTATAATTTAGACATGGGTGGCGTGCATAGGGTGCATTTTAGGAGGGGGCAAACTTTAACCTTGAGATTTGACCCCCTTAGAGGCAAATGCGGATTTTTATTTTATTTTTTGCGTGTAGTACGCTTCAAGACGAAAATTTTGAGGGGTCAAACATCCAACAAGGTGGATTTTTTTTTTGTATTTTTCCCATGTAGTAGGGACCGTTACGCAAATTTTGAGCGGTTATACACCCTCCTACCATTTATTTTGAGGGCGTGGGAGGTAAATTAAGGTCAATTTTAATGCATTTTTAATGCATTTTTTGAGGCATGTGCAATTCGATGTAATTTGAGGCCCCTGTAAGGTGCAATGACTTTCTATCAATTGATTAGTAATTATTACATTGTAATTAACTAGTTTTATAATTTAGACATGGGTGGCGTGCATAGGGTGCATTTTAGGAGGGGGCAAACTTTAACCTTGAGATTTGACCCCCTTAGAGGCAAATGCGGATTTTTATTTTATTTTTTGCGTGTAGTACGCTTCAAGACGAAAATTTTGAGGGGTCAAACATCCAACAAGGTGGATTTTTTTTTTGTATTTTTCCCATGTAGTAGGGACCGTTACGCAAATTTTGAGCGGTTATACACCCTCCTACCATTTATTTTGAGGGCGTGGGAGGTAAATTAAGGTCAATTTTAATGCATTTTTAATGCATTTTTTGAGGCATGTGCAATTCGATGTAATTTGAGGCCCCTGTAAGGTGCAATGACTTTCTATCAATTGATTAGTAATTATTACATTGTAATTAACTAGTTTTATAATTTAGACATGGGTGGCGTGCATAGGGTGCATTTTAGGAGGGGGCAAACTTTAACCTTGAGATTTGACCCCCTTAGAGGCAAATGCGGATTTTTATTTTATTTTTTGCGTGTAGTACGCTTCAAGACGAAAATTTTGAGGGGTCAAACATCCTCCTACCATTTTTCTTGGGGCCGTGGTGACGATTTTAGTAAAGTGCATAAAGTGCATTTTACCTGTTGGAACCATAAATAAATTTTTTTGACCCCCTTAGAGGCAAGGTGGATTTTTTTTTGTATTTTTCCCATGTAGTAGGGACCGTTACGCAAATTTTGAGCGGTTATACACCCTCCTACCATTTATTTTGAGGGCGTGGGAGGTAAATTAAGGTCAATTTTAATGCATTTTTAATGCATTTTTTGAGGCATGTGCAATTCGATGTAATTTGAGGCCCCTGTAAGGTGCAATGACTTTCTATCGATTGATTAGTAATTATTACATTGTAATTAACTAGTTTTATAATTTAGACATGGGTGGCGTGCATAGGGTGCATTTTAGGAGGGGGCAAACTTTAACCTTGAGATTTGACCCCCTTAGGGGCAAATGCGGATTTTTATTTTATTGTTTGCGTGTAGTACGCTTCAAGACGAAAATTTTGAGGGGTCAAACATCCTCCTACCATTTTTCTTGGGGCCGTGGTGACGATTTTAGTAAAGTGCATAAAGTGCATTTTACCTGTTGCAACCATAAATAAATTTTTTTGACCCCCTTAGAGGCAAGGTGGATTTTTTTTTGTATTTTTCCCATGTAGTAGGGACCGTTACGCAAATTTTGAGCGGTTATACACCCTCCTACCATTTATTTTGAGGGCGTGGGAGGTAAATTAAGGTCAATTTTAATGCATTTTTAATGCATTTTTTGAGGCATGTGCAATTCGATGTAATTTGAGGCCCCTGTAAGGTGCAATGACTTTCTATCAATTGATTAGTAATTATTACATTGTAATTAACTAGTTTTATAATTTAGACATGGGTGGCGTGCATAGGGTGCATTTTAGGAGGGGGCAAACTTTAACCTTGAGATTTGACCCCCTTAGAGGCAAATGCGGATTTTTATTTTATTTTTTGCGTGTAGTACGCTTCAAGACGAAAATTTTGAGGGGTCAAACATCCTCCTACCATTTTTTTTGGGGGCGTGGTGACGATTTTAGTAAAGTGCATAAAGTGCATTTTACCTGTTGGAACCATAAATAAATTTTTTTGACCCCCTTAGAGGCAAGGTGGATTTTTTTTTTGTATTTTTCCCATGTAGTAGGGACCGTTACGCAAATTTTGAGCGGTTATACACCCTCCTACCATTTATTTTGAGGGCGTGGGAGGTAAATTAAGGTCAATTTTAATGCATTTTTAATGCATTTTTTGAGGCATGTGCAATTCGATGTAATTTGAGGCCCCTGTAAGGTGCAATGACTTTCTATCGATTGATTAGTAATTATTACATTGTAATTAACTAGTTTTATAATTTAGACATGGGTGGCGTGCATAGGGTGCATTTTAGGAGGGGGCAAACTTTAACCTTGAGATTTGACCCCCTTAGGGGCAAATGCGGATTTTTATTTTATTTTTTGCGTGTGGGTTGCGTTGACATCGCAGACATCGGGGCCACCGCTTCAGCTCCAACCTGGTCGTCAGCGTCCGAGGGCCGCTTTGAGCTCCGGGTTTCGACCTCTCTGGTGACTGTTCCTTCTGTGCTTGGGGTGGGGCTCTAGTCCGGTCGGGGTTGATGGCGGGGCCGACTTCGTGACCTCTTTGGTGGCTGCCTCCTTACTACAGCCCGCCACACTTGGGAGAGGTTGTGTAGTACCCTCACGCCGTGCCAGAGGTGACCTCGTCACTTTTGAGTTGCTTCCGAACAAGGCCTGTCGTTCGGCAGCTAGCTCAGCCGCTTTTTTTGCCTCTGATCCTGCTGTTTGGCAGCTTCTTCTTTATTTGTTTCCTCCGTTTTTTGTTTTGTGTTTTTCTTTTCATTTGTTTTGTTGATATCCCTATGTTCCCACGAGTGTTGCTGGAAAATAAAGTCCGCCCTGGCAGAGCCGCATTACCAGTGGAAGGCACTTTTACACACCGATCTTGCCGGGAATCGGTGCGGACCGTTGGCGACCAGCCTCTTTACCACAAGCTTACCTTTCAGCCATCGGCACGGTGCCTCCATTGGAGGCTTCCCCTATCCATCACCTGGGTAGTCGTCCGATGCGGGATCAGCAAAACCTGGCACGGATTAATGTAAATAAAAATAACATTTATAATAATAAGAATAATAATAACAAAACTTTTAAGCCCATAACATATTTACCTTGTAATTTCTCTTTCCAAAAACTCCTCGTTTTTTTTAACTTCCCAGTATAGGAAGTTATTTCGACGTATTTTCATCTTTCAAGGTTCCAGGAGCATTTTAAGCAAAAAATTGGGAGGAAGTATATGTGTGTGTGCGTACGGATGTGGTCATTTTTTCCTGCACGATATCGCGCGAACCAAAAAAGATATCGACTTCGTTGAGGTGTCGTTCGAAGCGTATTAACCGAAATATGATCATAAAATTCGGTCGAGCCGTTTTTTGTTTAAGCGGCGTAAGTGATTTTTGTACCTGCACGATATCGCGCGAACTATAAAAGATATCGACTTAGTTGGCGTGCCGTGCCGTTCAAAAAGTATTAATCAAAATATGATCTGAAAAGATTTTCATAAAATTCGGTCGAACCGTTTTTTTGTGTAAACGACGTTTATGATGCAATGCCTGTAAGGTGCAATGACTTTCTATCGATTGATTAGTAATTATTACATTGTAATTAACTAGTTTTATAATTTAGACATGGGTGGCGTGCATAGGGTGCATTTTAGGAGGGGGCAAACTTTAACCTTGAGATTTGACCCCCTTAGGGGCAAATGCGGATTTTTATTTTATTTTTTGCGTGTAGTACGCTTCAAGACGAAAATTTTGAGGGGTCAAACATCCTCCTACCATTTTTCTTGGGGCCGTGGTGACGATTTTAGTAAAGTGCATAAAGTGCATTTTACCTGTTGCAACCATAAATAAATTTTTTTGACCCCCTTAGAGGCAAGGTGGATTTTTTTTTGTATTTTTCCCATGTAGTAGGGACCGTTACGCAAATTTTGAGCGGTTATACACCCTCCTACCATTTATTTTGAGGGCGTGGGAGGTAAATTAAGGTCAATTTTAATGCATTTTTAATGCATTTTTTGAGGCATGTGCAATTCGATGTAATTTGAGGCCCCTGTAAGGTGCAATGACTTTCTATCAATTGATTAGTAATTATTACATTGTAATTAACTAGTTTTATAATTTAGACATGGGTGGCGTGCATAGGGTGCATTTTAGGAGGGGGCAAACTTTAACCTTGAGATTTGACCCCCTTAGAGGCAAATGCGGATTTTTATTTTATTTTTTGCGTGTAGTACGCTTCAAGACGAAAATTTTGAGGGGTCAAACATCCTCCTACCATTTTTTTTGGGGGCGTGGTGACGATTTTAGTAAAGTGCATAAAGTGCATTTTACCTGTTGGAACCATAAATAAATTTTTTTGACCCCCTTAGAGGCAAGGTGGATTTTTTTTTTGTATTTTTCCCATGTAGTAGGGACCGTTACGCAAATTTTGAGCGGTTATACACCCTCCTACCATTTATTTTGAGGGCGTGGGAGGTAAATTAAGGTCAATTTTAATGCATTTTTAATGCATTTTTTGAGGCATGTGCAATTCGATGTAATTTGAGGCCCCTGTAAGGTGCAATGACTTTCTATCGATTGATTAGTAATTATTACATTGTAATTAACTAGTTTTATAATTTAGACATGGGTGGCGTGCATAGGGTGCATTTTAGGAGGGGGCAAACTTTAACCTTGAGATTTGACCCCCTTAGGGGCAAATGCGGATTTTTATTTTATTTTTTGCGTGTGGGTTGCGTTGACATCGCAGACATCGGGGCCACCGCTTCAGCTCCAACCTGGTCGTCAGCGTCCGAGGACCGCTTTGAGCTCCGGGTTTCGACCTCTCTGGTGACTGTTCCTTCTGTGCTTGGGGTGGGGCTCTAGTCCGGTCGGGGTTGATGGCGGGGCCGACTTCGTGACCTCTTTGGTGGCTGCCTCCTTACTACAGCCCGCCACACTTGGGAGAGGTTGTGTAGTACCCTCACGCCGTGCCAGAGGTGACCTCGTCACTTTTGAGTTGCTTCCGAACAAGGCCTGTCGTTCGGCAGCTAGCTCAGCCGCTTTTTTTGCCTCTGATCCTGCTGTTTGGCAGCTTCTTCTTTATTTGTTTCCTCCGTTTTTTGTTTTGTGTTTTTCTTTTCATTTGTTTTGTTGATATCCCTATGTTCCCACGAGTGTTGCTGGAAAATAAAGTCCGCCCTGGCAGAGCCGCATTACCAGTGGAAGGCACTTTTACACACCGATCTTGCCGGGAATCGGTGCGGACCGTTGGCGACCAGCCTCTTTACCACAAGCTTACCTTTCAGCCATCGGCACGGTGCCTCCATTGGAGGCTTCCCCTATCCATCACCTGGGTAGTCGTCCGATGCGGGATCAGCAAAACCTGGCACGGATTAATGTAAATAAAAATAACATTTATAATAATAAGAATAATAATAACAAAACTTTTAAGCCCATAACATATTTACCTTGTAATTTCTCTTTCCAAAAACTCCTCGTTTTTTTTTAACTTCCCAGTATAGGAAGTTATTTCGACGTATTTTCATCTTTCAAGGTTCCAGGAGCATTTTAAGCAAAAAATTGGGAGGAAGTATATGTGTGTGTGCGTACGGATGTAGTCATTTTTTCCTGCACGATATCGCGCGAACCAAAAAAGATATCGACTTCGTTGAGGTGTCGTTCGAAGCGTATTAACCGAAATATGATCATAAAATTCGGTCGAGCCGTTTTTTGTTTAAGCGGCGTAAGTGATTTTTGTACCTGCACGATATCGCGCGAACTATAAAAGATATCGACTTAGTTGGCGTGCCGTGCCGTTCAAAAAGTATTAATCAAAATATGATCTGAAAAGATTTTCATAAAATTCGGTCGAACCGTTTTTTTGTGTAAACGACGTTTATGATTTTTGTACCTGCATGATACCGCTTAAACTAAAAACTATATCGACTTCATTGAGGTGCCGAAAAAGGATTATTAACGAGGAAATGCTCTGAAAAAAATGTCATAATATTCGGTCGGGCCTTTCTTGTTTAAATAGAAAAAACTTTGGCTAATTGTCAGAAAGACCTTAAATTGACAAGTTTTGCTAATATCTAATAAACTCGATGGAATGAGACCCGTTCTAAACGAAGTGATCTTTTTTTGGGTTCTGCACAGCGATAGCCTTCGAACAAAACATCACTTGTCAAAATGCGACAACCTTTCAAAATCGTGCAAAAATTTCATTACCCTTTACAAACAGCGCGAATTTTTTAAACCTTGGATTAGCACTTTTTGACGGGGAATTGTTTTCTACGCGTGATACAGTTCCAAAAAATTGCGGTTCATCCCGGGATTTCCAGTAGTTACAGCAAAATTTGTTCTTTTTGGTCAAGTCTGACACGTACTTAACAGTTACAGTTTTGCTAATATCTCCGGAAAGCTTCGGAATTTCCAAATGAAGTCATTCGCTTCTCAGTTTGTCAATGGCGCTTCAGCCCGCTCAATACGAATTTGAACACCCGCTTTAGTGCAGCGAACAAAATACGGAGGAAATGTTTGTTTGCCAAAGTTCAGGAAACATAAATTCTCTAGAAAAATCTTGTGGATTTACTACTATTATAGTTATTTGAACTAGCTTCTCTCGAGATTGCTTTGTCATCAGTTCTGATACTAGCCAATTTTCCACTAGTGCTTCTTCGTTCATCATACTGGGAAGTTAATCGTGTGGACCGAAGGGGTCAAACACACATCCCAACTAGTTTTTTGTTATATGACAGACTATAGGCTTAGGGAAAGTCCGACAATCTATATATATGTATATGATTTTTTTTTTTTTCGTATAGAATGTCGAACAGCAGCTCTAGCCGGAAGAGATAAAAGATGCTATGACAGGAGAGATCAGGAATATATAGAAGGAGGAAGAAAGAAGGAAAGTGATGTAGATGGAAAGTGGAAAGGCGAAGGACCGAGGCCCCATAAATATAAGCAAAGTTAAATTCGTCCTCCGAATCGTTGTGTTTTTTTCTTTTACATGAAAAAACCAAGTAACCCTTTATACTACCAGTCCGTCCTGTGATTCAGTTCATGGTGCAATGTCTGGTAGTAAGTCTGGTTTGAAGAATAGAGGAGAATAGGAAAGGTCTAGGGGGGGGGGGGGTCTGGAGGGTGTCGAACAAAATGACGATGAACCTCACGTTTGAACTCTTAGGTGTTGTACGAGTGCGGAAATACTGACTGCGGGAGATTATTCTACAGTCGAGTTGTTCTATTCATAAACGAACTTCTAAACCGTATTGTGCGTGAACGAGGGGCCTGTAGGGTATGAGGGTGAGTCGAGCGGGCTAGTCTTGTGTTGCGGGAAAAGTATTGCCGTGCAGGCAGGAGGTCCTGAATTTCAGTGGAACAGTCGCCATGGTAATAGCGATAAAGTGTGGAGGCGCGAAAGGGGCCATCACCAAAGGTGCAAAACCGTGCCCTCTAAGGTTTTGCACCTTGTCGAGACAAGCCAAGGTGGTTTTTGGAGCGCCTGCCCAGATATACGAGTTGTATTTGAGGCTCGGCCGAATGTAGGATTTGTATATTGTAGCCAACGCGGCTGGCTGGAGGAGGAACTTGCATCTCTCCCAAGGCATTGGGAGGCTTGTTTGGCGATTTGGAATATGTGATCATTCCATCGCAGATGCTCCGTTAAAGTTACCCCTAGGATGTTGAGAGTTGAGTCAGCCGTTAGATTCTCTCCATCCACCGAGACAGGAGGAAGGTCGGTACAATTTTTGTTGGAGATCAGACAGTGCTTCGTTTTTGTGGCATTGAATTCGACGCGGTTCATTTCGTCCCAATGTAGAATCGATTCGATATCCTGGTTGATCGAAGTGGACATCAGTTGACGGCGGTAAAGACAAGGTCTGGGACGTGCTTGTCTTATATTGTCGAAGGAGTAAGAGAAATTCAGAGTACCGTCATCAGCGAAGCAGTGAAATGTGTTGGAGGGGATTGAGAGCAAATCATTAATGAAGATTAGGAAAAGTGCGGGTGAGAGAATTGACCCCTGGGGAACTCCGCCCGAAATGACATCTGGGTTGGATTCGACGGGGTCCTGCACTACCTTGATTGAACGGCCTGAAAGAAAGCTCTTAATTCAGTTCCTTAGAACTAAGTGTATACCAATCGCCTGGAGTTTATTCAACAGAGCTGATCTGCAGGCTCAATCAGAATTTGATGAAATGTCTTTTGTAAATCTATCGTCGAGAATATTTGCTTTCCGTGCAACAAGTGCGTGAAATCTTGCAGAAAAGGAATTGGGTACCGATCTGGCACAGTTACTGCATTCAGTGCACGATAATCAACGTACAATCTTCATGAGTTGTCGGCATTTTTCACCATGTGAAGGGGGCTTGCCCATTCGCCTTTGGAACGCTGGCAAATGCCTACCTGGCTGAGGTAATCAATTTCTGCTTTTGCAGCCTTTAATTTTTCTGGTGTAAGTCTGCGAGGCCTGCAAAATACTGGAGGACCTTTAGTTGTTATATGGTTGATGGCGCTGGGTTGATTTTAATAAACTTAGGTGATGTAAATCTTTATAATGAGCTAGCAATTCTGAAAGTGGATCGTTAATATTATAAGTCATGATACTAATGGTACCTGTATTGACAGCTATGCTGCCGGATGACAAATCCTTAGTAGTCGAATTTATTAATTTGTTAATTTTAACGTCTACTAAAAGGCCGTAGAATTTTAAAAAATCTGCTCCTAGGATTTAAGTACTCACATCCGCAATGATGAAGCTCCAAGGGAATTTTCTCCGCAGACCTAGTGTCAGGATCAATCTTTTTTCACCATACATATTTATTGCAGTTCTATTTGCAGCATAAAGCTGTTTACTGTTTTTCGGTAGGTTACGATGGGTACGCTCTTGTTGAGTTGGCGGCAAGACGGATACATATTACGGTATCTATTAAAAACGTTCTCCGCATTGAAGGCTCATTTACAAAAATTCTGCTGATTATTTTGGTTTCGCCAGCAGCACCTGTGATAGTTGAAATTTTAGCCACCTTGCTTTCAAGGGAGCAAGGAGGTTTACACACTTTTGCTTTGTGACGAAATCTTCGGTGATAGTAGCAAATGGTTTGTCTAGCCGGGGTATACTCTCTTCTGTTTCTAGTGACTTTTTCATCCTGCCTACCTCGAATCATGAGAGTCCGCAATTGTTGGTTAATTTGAGCAATTTGCTCCTCCATCGTTAATGGATCATTGTGCGTGGATGAAGATGGTTATGCAACATTATTGTTGCGCTGAACACTGATAGGGTCTACATTCTGAAATTCGACAACTTCCTGGATTTTATCTGCAAGCGCTGCAAGGCCCTTTAGTCCTTCTCTAGAAGCTTGTAAAATAGCTTGGACTTGTGTGGGTAATCTTTGCATCCACAAGGAATTAAGAAAATCTTCACTAAGTTGAGCACCACCGAGGTCCTGCAATTCCTTAAGAAGATGAGATGGTTTCTTGTCTCCTAAGTCTACTTCCGAGAGGAGTTTTTTTTTAACTTTTTGTGTTCGCTTTCTCCAAATGCTTGAATTATTGCTTCTTTTAGGTTATTATATTTATTATCTGCCGGTGGTGATAAGACAGCGTCTGAGATTCGTGCAAGAACTTTCGTTTCGATAGCACTCACGGCGGTGTTAAACTTTATTACGTCGGTAGTCACTCCGGAACCTGCGAATTGCGCCTCTATTTGCGCAAACCAGATTTCTGGCTTTTCATGCCAAAGAGGAGGTATTTTGACCGAAACTCGTGTTATGGATTGCACGGGGTCGGCTCTGGCATCATTTTGTTCCACGTTTTGCATTTTTATACTTTAATTTTATTTATTTTTATTTGGTACAACGTGGCTTAAAGTTTATTATCGGGGTCACCAATTATGGATACTTCGTATATTCCATAAAAACAACTAATTATATTATTGTAATTATATTTCAAGCCATCAACATTAGGTAACAATTAGACTTCTAAATTAAATGAAAAACAAAATCGAACTGATATTTTTATTGACGTTTTAATAATATTAATTTTGACTGCCTGCTTTGTTATTCCTCCACACCTTCATACATTCCCCATTGAACCATTTGTTCGGCCTAGGCTTCACAGATTTGGTAGAGTGAGGGATGAACAAGCGCAAATTCCAGTCAGTGGCTTGGACGAAGCGAATAAGACCCAACCAGTTGGCTTTCCCGTTATGCCACACAGTTCTTTTAGGAGCTGTGGTGATTGTGGGCGAGGATGGATATGGGAGATAAGAGCTAATTAGTTTATGGTCCGAGTTGCCAAGGGGTGAGCTAACCTTGAAGGAGTACCGCGTCGGATGAAAAGTAAGAAACAGGTCAAGGAGATAGCTCCTTGACCTGGAATATCAGGGACTCTCATAGGACCTTTAAGAATTTGGTGTAAGTTGTTTAGTCTCGCAAAGAGCTCGGCGTCTTTGCCAGGAACACTGGTGCCATTTGAGTAATTTAACCAATGTACATTGTGAACGTTGAAATCACCCGCAACAATGATTTCACTTTCCGGGTGGGAAAGGAAATCTGTTCGGAAATAGCATCGAAGGCTGAGGTGGTGGCCTCATTACTAATATTAGGACTCCTATATAAAAAACAGAAAAATATGACGTGGCTATGGTTAATTATTTTAATCCAAAGATGGTTAAAATCAGAGGATGTACTACTGTACACCTTCAGAAACGCCACGTCATTCCTAATATATGTATGTCCCTTATGGGCGGAAAAGTTGTGCACTAAGGCAAGGCGCAAATTGAGACGCGTATAGCGCGTGTGGGGTGACGCAGCACAGCGCGATTTTCTGTAACCATGGGAAACTAATAGAGCCGCGCAAATTAACTAGTGGACGCGAGGTGGCACGACTCGCGTCATCTACGACACGCGTGGCTTTGTGGTCGAACCACAGTTTCTCGTGCCGGTCGTGTCAACAAGTAACAAGTTATTTCTAAATTTTTTTCTTGAAATTATTTTCTTGTTCTTTCTCTTCCACTATTTTAGTTCGTTTTTGATTAATGTGTTTTTAAATACCTACCTATGGCTGAAGAAAGGTTAATCGAGGCTGTGAGGAGGCACAGAGAGCTTTATGACCTAAAAAACCCGAACTACATGAAGACAAAGTTAAAAACTAAGATTTGGGGAGATATTCTAATAGGTTATATTTATTGGGTGATTTCAATTTTTTTGTCGCTAAATAATTTAGAAACATTTTGTCCTCAGCATCATTATCTGATTCTGATTCTGAACTGAACAACTCTAATAACAATTTTTTCTTCCGCGAGCCAGACATTGCAGCTAGTGTCACATCGAAACTGCGTCTCAATATGCGGATCACCGCGCTACGCGTGTGACACGTGCGTGTCATGCTGGTCGCGTCATGTCAGCTCACACGCGCTATACGCGTCTCAATTTGCGCCTTGCCTAAGTTATACCCTGTCACCTGAAATCGATCTAAATCAAAATCTGGTAACACTTTGGTTTCACTCAGTACGAAAATATCAGGGGTATGGAGCAGTAATTCGCACGTAACGGCCAGGAAGTTCGTATTCAGTCCCCGAATGTTACAAAAATTGATTATAAAATCATTGTCACATTGAGGACTGTTTTGCGTGAGGTCCATGACCAAATTTGTAGCCGGCTGCACCGGCAATGCATTCATCGGAGCTAACAGGAATAGTCTTGTTGCAGTGTTATGCCTGCTAAAACAAGACGACTCCTAAAAACCAACCGATTAAGGCTGCAGCGCCGGAGCGGCTGACAGGAAGCGCGGGAAGCTGGTGGAGGAGACTTACTTGTTGTCAGTCAGTCCTTCGGTTATTGTTGCCGTTGCTGGTGGCCCTTGCTTTTTGTTATGTTTTATTATTAATTTTTTAATTGTTTTATGTTATTGTTTGTTTTGTGATTTAAGTTATTATTTTGGTGGTTTATTGATTTAGTTTTATTAAGTTCTTATGTGTTATGTATTTTTTTCTGTGTTGTTTTTATGTTTATATTTATTA
Organism: Thereva unica; assembly: GCA_949987705.1. NCBI lineage: Eukaryota > Metazoa > Arthropoda > Insecta > Diptera > Therevidae > Thereva > Thereva unica. Next base: position 88,293 of record CATLJY010000793.1, read on the forward strand.
TTGCGGTTTATTTTTTGCGGTATAATTGGACATATTTATGTCCATATCTCAATTTCTTTCGATTTTACTCAGCAATCCTACAAGGGTTTTTAAAAGCTTTTGCAGTTGCTTTTCCAGATCTAACGGTGCAATTACTTACGGGTGGTATCTTTGCACACAATAACCTAAATATAACATTAATATCATCCATCGCTGTTACGGCGCACGGCCGTAATATTATAATTTTGAAAATTCTTTAATTATTTTTTGTCCTCTTCCAAAATGAAGAGTCCACTATATTTACCTTTTCTTTCTTTTTACCTCAGCTTTCTGAAAGTTGCCAAGGTTTCTGATTAAAATGCAAAAGTGGTTTAAAATAATTATATTGTCTCCTATAATGCACAATTCTAATTAAATTCTAATTTTCTCTACTGTAATTTCTATTTATTTATTTAAAAATTTTAAATGGCTATTAACTCTGCTTCTTGATCTGAAATGATACTTTATTAATAAATCATTCAAATATTCAGGTCATTGCCCTTTTAATCGTATTTATTCTTCCTCAATTCAATTCTGCTGGAATTACGTCAGTGCAGCGCCGGTTGAATTCCAGCTCCTTCAGCTGACCAATATATTTTGTTGTGCTGTTTGTGTTTTCACTGTAACCCGACTTAGATCTGTATGACCTTGCGGGACTCAGTGCACACAGAGGAATTGGCGATCTATTCGCAATCTTTTCTCCCTTTGTTTACAGCCTTTGACTCTTTATGAGTTTATTTAGATTTAATTCTCAAATTGTTTTTTTTTATTCTCCAAAACACGGAGTTGCTAGTTAGCGAATTTCGCTCAACCTGGTTTAGCTAAGTTTTGTTTTTAAACAAAAAATTTTGTTTTTAGTCGAGATTCGACTTGAAAGTTCTTACGGTAATTGTAAGTTTATGATTTCTATTAATCACTAGCTGTGAGTTATCAGAAATCATTTAAAATCCTGATCACACAAGTTATAAGGGATTTGTTTAAATTTAATTCCTCATACAAAGATTCCTAAACAGAAAATCTCTGATAAAGGATAAAATGGTTATATTCACTACTGACAACCCGAACACACGAATTTGTGCTGCTGAAAATTTATTTAATTTAAATTCCTCAACAGAGATTCCTAAACAGCAAATCTCTGATAGAGGATAAAATGTTAGAGTCGATATTCGACTTAAAGAAAATTCCACCTCTAATGTTAGTAATATTTTTTATTATTATTTTTTTTACATCTAACAAGGAATTGTCGGTAAAAACCCAGACAATTATATACGCCCTAAATTATTTTTTTTTATCACGTTACTGATACCGCCACCAATATTTACTTAAAACTTTGATAATTAATTTTCCTTACTAACCTAATAAAATTTCCGGTAAAAACCCAGACAATATCTACGCCCTGATCTAAATATACGCTTTGAGCAGTCTCTCTACGAATTCGTCTGATCGACTGGAAAAGTTTACTTAATTTTTTTTTTCATTGCGCTCCTTTAATCCCTCATGGGACATAGAGCGGAAACAGTTGCCTCCAGCGGACTCTGTTTTGCGCGACAGCTCTCAGCTCCGACCAGGATCTCCCAGTTGTAGCGGCTTCTGCTACCACCACCTTGTTCTAGGTCTTCCGACTCGACGGGATCCTTGCGGATTCCAGTCAAGGGCCTGTTTGGCTAGATTTTCGCTTTCGCGTCGCAAGGTGTGGCCAACCCAATTCCATTTCCTTCGCCTGATTTGGTCGTCTATCCTTTCTTGGCCGGCACGGCGCCATAGTTCTTCGTTTGAAATTCTATCTTGCCAGCGGATTTTTAGGATATGACGAAGGCATCTGTTGATGAAGACTTGTAGGCGCCCTGTGATGAATTGGGTGACTTTCCATGTTTCGCAACCGTACAAAAGAGTTAGGAGGAGTTAGTTGAGATCTCCGTTGATCTCCATATGCGGAACAGGCATGCATATGTGCCTCGTGCTTTATTTATTCTGGAACTGACGTCTTCTTCTGCCCCACCATTTTCGGTAATAATGCAACTGAGGTAGCAGAATTTATTTACCAGTTCCACGTCACGGTTATTCAGCGCTGTCCGTTCAATGGTGTTTGCATTTATCCGCATTTCTTTAGTTTTAGTCGGATTTAGCCTTAAGCCTGCTGGACTACTTTCTGTTGCCAAATTGTTTAACATGTTTTTGAGGTCCTGTTGTCTGTGGGCCAGCAAACAGATATCATCGGCGTAGTCGAGATCCTTAAGGCGGTCTACCAAACCGCATTGTATGCCGCCTGTTCTATTATCTAGAGCGCCGACAAGGATGTCATTTATTACTATAAGAAATAGTAATGGTGAAACTAGGCATCCTTGTCGTACTCCTGAGCTCACCTCAAAGCTGTCGGATAATTTTCCATTATGGAGAACTCTGCATTTGGAATTGTTATATAGGGATTTTATCAATTCTATTATTTTAGCAGGCAATCCACTTCGCCGTAGTGCCTGCCATATAAAGCTCCTATTGACCGAGTCGAACGCTTTCTCATAATCTTCGAAAGCAAGGTGAAGGGGGGGATCGGAATTCAGTAGACTGCTCCACTATTATTCGTAAGGTGTTGATATGATCAATACATGAGCGGCCCTTCCTGAATCCAGCCTGCTGCCTCCTAAGCGTTCAGTCTACTGCCTCACTTATCCTAGATAGTAATATATGGGACAAAATTTTGCCCAAAGTAGATAGTAAACAGATGCCTCTCCAGTTGTCGTATATTGTTAGGTCCCCCTTTTTTGGTATTTTGACTATGATACCTTCCGTCCAATCCTCCTGAAAGGTACAGGTGTTCCATGCTATTTCTAGGATTGGCTGAAGCGCATCTGCTATGAGGCTTGAGTCGGCTTTCAACAATTCTGGCGGGCTGCCATCTTTCCCAGCTGCTTTACCATTGGCCATCGCATGAATTGCGGTTACTATTTCCGTCTTGGATGGGGCTCGGGTGGTGATTCTTATAGGCTGTGCATTGTTGCTGGTTTCCTGAGGTTCCTGTGTAAATGAACCATTCAGGGCGGCGAAGAAGTAATCTCTCCATCTTTGGAGCTGCTCCTCGTCGCTGCACAGCAGCCTTCCATCCGCACTCTTAACGGCATGCTTTTTAGTAGAGTGCTTTCCCGTGACCTGTTTAGTAATTTGGTACAGCACCTTACTGCCTGTGTTTGCCGCGTTTTCCGCTTTTTCTGCGAGCGCATTTATCTGTTGCCTTTTATCACGCCGGACACTTCTCTTTACCTCCCGGTGTAATTGGGAGTATTCCCTTTCCAGTTGGTAACGTCTTATAGGGTCGCTTGTAGGGTTTACGAAAAGGAACTTTTATTCTTCGTCTTCTGTCTATGTGAAAGATGGCGCTTGGTGGACCTTTTTCACCACGGCACGATCACTTTACAGTGGTTTCAATTTATACCATTTCCATAATTAAAGCTTTCATTAATGCTTTTCGTTTACATTTACTGGGTGACATAATGTAAGTGTTTGTTTGTTTCCTATAGTTTTTTTTATTTTGATTTATTTTTAGTGAGGACTTGGGCAGGGGTTTCAGGATTGCTACAGGTAATTTTTTAGGATCATTTTTTATTTATTATTTTTCATTTTAGGCTGACGTTATGATTCCTTTGGGTCGTGGTCGGCGTCTGTCAGGTTTGTTTCTTGCACTTCACCATTTGCTATTCGTTATAATATCCAGTCAAAATATTTTCCAGGTTTCATTATTAGCTTCTGGATTTTTAAAGCCAGTAATACGTGTTTAATGCAATACCTATAGTGTTAGGAGTAGGTATTTATTAAAATGAAAAACGCTAACGTGTCAGTTAACATTCAAATTTTTATTTAGTTCGTATTGTTAAAATATTACATACAGTACTTTTCAAAATTATTTGTGCAGAGTAAAATTTACAGAAAAGCGTCAGTAGAACCCTAATATCGATACTTAAAACACAAGTTATTTGTTGAATTTTTTTTCTTTTGTATTCTTGGAAGTATTTATTACAAATTAACATTAAAAACCAAATAACAATTTCACTTCTTCATTGAAAAAAACGATAAAATTTAGATTTCAAAATTATTTGTGCAAGCGTTTTTCCGTTTCAAAATTATTTGTGCATAACAAAAATTAAAGAAAAAACCATTATAAATTAAATTAAAATTATTATTTACATTGTTTCACTTTGTAAATACCTTGTGATCTTTTAATGAGATGTACGACCCCTTCTCTCCTCAATGACCAATTGCAGTCGTCCTGGAACTGAGTCAATTAATTTTCTGCATGTTTCAACGTCGATTTGGTTTCAAACTTCGATAACAGCATTTGGTTCTCTTGAAATTTTAGAGTATTTTATATTTCGTGATGTGCCATAGATTTTCAATAACATTCAAGTCAGAACTCGGCGGGGCCAGTCTATAATTTCTTGTCTAACTCCATTTAAGAAATTCTTAATGAGCCTGCTAGTATGTATGAATTGGTGCTTTATTCTGATGAAGGAAGACACCTGGACCTATTAGATTATTACCAGCAGTGAAAAAACCTCTTACAAAAACCGTTTATAACCTCCAAGTACGTATTGGATGTTTCTTTCTCAGGAAGAATCAATAGAGGTCCGATTTCATTGAACGTCGCTTTTTGATAATTTGATTTTTTTTCCTGAATTTGAACGGGACACTTTTTTCCCCT